>JAPEBW010000487.1:0-50926 GCA_027405785.1 Ophiocordyceps robertsii | reverse complement strand
GCTTAAGCGTTATCTTAAAGAGCTTAAGAAATATTAGTTATAAAGCTAAAACAGGAGCTATTTAAGCATTCTAAAATCTAGGTAATAGTTACTACCTTAAGGATTTAAATTTCTCGTATATTTAGCTTATCGAAAAGCTCTTTTATCTTATTTAGATATGCCTCGATCGAAGTATAGGTTTCGAGGGTTATATTAAATAGTTCTTTTATAAGAAGAAAATTCGAGGTGAAATTTACTAGATTATAAAGGGGTTTTAAAGCCTCTTAAGCTAACTTTATAGTTATATAGTGTTTTATCTAAGAGAGAGGACTATCCTTAACTATAAGACGTATAAAGGCAAGGATTTCCGCGGATTTAGTATATAGATCTTAAGAGACGGCTCCGGCGGCTTTCTCCCGGATAAAAACGGATTCTATTCGGAGTAACTAAGAGGAATAATTCGAAGAACCTTTTAGCTTGCTAAATCAGTAGTCGTTCTTAGTAGCTATATTTTGTATAGATTTTTTCGAGAGGTATTTCGGTATAAAAGTTAATTAGAAAGAGAGGAGGTAAGAAATATTAATCGAAAGGATATTAGTAAAAGAATATAATAGGAAGGGTCTGAAAAATATAGGGAAAATTGTGTTGAAAGGTGCGTTCGTTATTGTGGAGGGAAAGAATTTTATAAGGTTTTTTATGTTTAATATAGTCTTAAAAATGTGGTTGTAAAGATAGAAGGTATAAGAAGGAGGAGGAGAGGGGGAAAACTAAGAAACCGAGTCCGATAAGATATCGGGAGAATTCCGGAGAAAATACGTTTAGTAAGCGCGACCACGTAGAAGATAGGAAAGAGTTTTGCTAGAATTTTCTAATCACGTAATAGTCGGAAAAACGTCGGCAGGGGTTAGGAGTAAGTCCGGCTTAAAGGGAAGCCGGGCTTATAACTAATTAAGGAGCAAATAGGTGTAGAAGAGAGCAGGCTTATAGCTATAAGTAAGAGGATTATAGAGATATAAAAAGTGTGCGAAAAGGTAAAGAAATAGGTAAGATATATATATATAAGGTTAATAATTTATTTAAGGTAAAGGGGGGACTAAGGCCTCCTTATATAAACAATTCCTAAGCTATAAGTAACTTAAGTGATTTAGAAAAAAGCCCCCTATTTAGCGTAGTTATATATAGTGGGCTAATAGCTATTATTAAGTTAATATTATATTTATAAGCCTAAAGATTAATTCCGCAAGGAATACGAGGTGGCGTAGCAACTTAGCACGGATTATATATATAGTCTCTATATACACCTCTTCCTAATCTGCTTATATCTTACTTATGTATAAGTGGAATAATATAAATAAATATGTATAGTATGTAGAATTGTATAGCGGATTTAATGTATATTTTAGCGTCCTTATATTATGTGTTATTTATGCTGTATTTAGCCTATAGGCTGCGGGAGAGTATATTTTACTCCCTTATAATTACTAAAGTAGCCTTATTATTAATACGGATACGCGCTATATTTAGTTTAAGATTTTAAAAGCTTTTAATCTCTTAAAGGTATTAGCTATTTTTTAGTTAAAGTAAAGGTTAATTAGTAAGACTTAGACTAAGGTAGCTTAGTAGGCCCTTATAACTATTTAAAGGTAAGTAGTTTATTTTTATATTAGTTTCGTAGCTATCCCGCGGGGCTTTTTTCCCGCTAAGGTTATTTTATAAAACGTAACTATACTATATAATATAAAGGACTGGATAACTTTACTATTAACTTTTTAAGCCTTAAGTAAGTTATATCTTTATTTAAATGCTATAAGCCCCGTTTAAGCTAAGCTTTGCCTTTTTAACTTAGCGTATAGCTTATTAAGGTATACTTTTTACTTAAGCTTATAGTTTACCTATACCCTTAAAAGCCTAGCGTTTTAAACTAGCACGATTATTATAGCTTTAAGGCGGATAAGGGTTATAACTACCTTATATTTTCTTATAAAGTATATAAGCTCGCTTTTTAAAGGTTTAAAGTTTACTGTAAATTCCTTTGCTTATATAACGTATACCTTTAAAGCCGCCTTAAGCCGCGCTACTATTAACCCCTTTTTAAAGCCGACGTTAAGGATATTTATATTCTTAGTAAAGCTAATAATATAAACTCCTTTTAGCTTTTTTAACCTTTTATAAAGGGGCGTTATATAATAAAAAATAAGATTAAAGATAGTAATAAGCTTTAAAGGACTTTAGTAGCAATTCGTACTAATATAGCCTTTCTTTTATTAAAATAAAAGGTTAAATAATACTTATATATAAAGCTAAAAGCTAGCCTTATAAACTACTTAAAGTAGCTTTAAAAGGCGAGCTCCCTTAAAAGTTTCTTATAATTAACTATATTAAAGGCCTTTTTAATATTAAGTTAAAGGAATAATACGATCTCTTTTTTAGCTTATATTACGTATATTAGTTCTGTTACTTAAAGTATTACCGCCTTTATAGACTTCTCTTTCTTATTTTTAAACTATCCTTTAAGCAAGACCTTATTTACTTTTACCGCAGTTGCTAGCCTTTAAGCTAAGATCTACTTTAAGATCTTACTTATTATTAGTAAGAGGGAAATAAGCCTTTACTTTTTAATAGTGCGGTATACCTTAGGCTTTTTCCTTAGCTTTTTTAGCACTACTATATTTTTAAAACAAAACCGGGTTAAAAAGTATAACGTCTTTATATAAGCCGTGAAAATTATCGCTAGCTAAGCTAAGAGCGCTAAGCTATAAAGTTTTAAGAAACTAAAAGGGATTTTATTTAAGCCCGCCGCTTTTTAGCTCGCTATCTTACTTATTGCTTAAGATATATTTATAAGGTTAATACGCTGCTTAATAATAAGCTCCCTCTTAACTACTAGCTAAAGGGGCCTTAAAAGCGTCGCGGCTTTAGCTAAAAAAAAACGTTTTACTAAAAGTTAAGCTTTTTTTTTTAAGTTAAAAGTTAGTTAGTATTTATAGCCCTTACTAGTTAATAGTAGTAAGTACGCTATCTTTAAAGGCAGTTTACTATATAGCCGCGCTTACCGCTTAATATTTTATAGCTTAGTATTATCCGCGCTAATCTTTTTAAGGAAGTCCTTTTAATACTCTTATCTTATATTATATATAGCTTGCTTTTAAACTATAGCCGTATTTTATAGCGCTTCTTAATTTATTTAAGTCTAGTGCCCTTTATAGTATCTTTAAGCCCTCTTCGCGGTCTAAGTAGCCTAAGCCGCTTTAAGGGTAAACTATATATTACTTTTTAAGATTGCTTACTTTTAATATAAGACCGTTATATAAGCGATCTTATTAAGGTCGTTATATAAGCTATTTACTTTTATATTAATCTCTTATAAGCTATAAAGCGTAGGCTATTATATTTTAAGCTAAGATAAGGTTTCTGCCTTAACTTTTTTTTTTTTACCTCCTTTTACCTTAGTATAATAAATATCTTCCTTAACCTTACCTTTATCTTAAGCTAGACTACTTATAGGATATAATTAAACCTTATAAGGTTTAGGTTTAAGCTAATAAACTATATAGCTATCTTTATTATAGCTTATATAAAGTTAATTATACTATTCTTATACTTATAAAAAAAACGTATATATTTACCCCTTAGTATAGTTAGCTTAAGTCGGAGCCGCGCGGCCTTTTTAACGAATTATTCTACCCCGTTAAAGGTCCGGTTATAAGCGTCTTAAAGTAAGTAGTAAATATTAACGTCCTTAACTAAAACTAATAAGCCTTAGCTATTAACTTCTCTTATAACCTTAGCTAAGCTTATCTATATTTCTTTTAATAGTAAGTATAAAAACCTTAACCTTATATTATTATTAAAGGTTATCTCTCTTTTATTATATCCGGTTTATAGTATTTACGTCCCCGCATTATATCTCTTATAAACGTATATTATATTATAGTCCTCCTTATAAACTAGCTAGTATAGTATGCCTTTTAAGGCTAAGGCTCTTAAGCTTTATATTTTCTTTACTTTTTAAAGCGCTACTATATTATACTTAGCATAGTAGCTAAGAGCTAGTCGTGCTATCTTCTATCTTTTTTATATATTTTAATAAAAGACCTTTAATTTTATATATTAAAGGTTAAGGTAAAGTTTGTTATTTAAGATAAGGTAATAGCTTAAGTTAAAAGTAATACGCTTTATTACCTTATATATCGTTTAATATTATACTAAAAAAACTCTTCGCAAACTAAACACTCGCCCGCAGCGGGTGCGTATCGCGTCTAAAACTCTTACTAATAATAAGAATTAATTCGGCGGTATTAGTTACCCCCCTTAAGACGATATCATAGCGTGGCTAGGGGACGCGGGGGCGAGGGGGTAGTCCGCTTTATACCGGCATTAACTATAGCGCTTAGCGTAACGAAACGCCCTTAAGCTTTACGCACTTAAATAGAGAGCTAAATATACTTAGACGAGATAACGGCGCGTAGCCCGGCCGGACTATACGCAATACCGATAAAAAGAAGGCTTATAATAAAATCGCGGGTATAGTCCTATATATATAGTTCGATTAAGTATAAGTAGTAGTCGAAACCCTCCTCCGCTTTAAGGAGCGCGCTAAGAGCGCGCTAACTATAGTGCGGGCCGACCTTAAGCTTTATAAGGCTATTTAAAGCGCGATAAAAGAAGCTATATATAAGGAACTAAGATAAGGCTAAGCTTAAGGCCCGGGGGGAGGACTTAAAAGGACTTAAGTAATAGTAGTATTAAGCCTTAAAGGGCCGGCATAATACGATATAAAGATAAAGCCGGTCCCGCCCCGGTATAAACGTAAGCTAGTAGTAGTCTTAATAAGAGCGATACCGGACGTCTTAAACTATAAGCCGAAGGATATAGTAAAAGTAATTAATATAGCGCTTAATATCTCTTTTGCTATAGTAGCGAAACGCCTCTTAAGCGGGGATATCGCGGTAATGTTTAATATAGCGGCACGACCTTATTAGTAAAACTAAGACTAAGTAAGGAGCGTCTTTAAGCCGGAGGCGGCGATAGCGCGTAAGGCCTATATAGTAATTATAAAGAATGTCTTTATAAGGGTCTTTAAGACGGATAAGGCGCTTTTAATTAAGGAGATTGCTAATATTAATAAAGTAAAAGTTATATAAGCGCGAGTAATACGCCCTTAAACTAAGACCTTAATAGCTATAACCCTTATTATTAATATAAGTAGCTTAGCGGAGGCTAATAAGCTATATAATATAAGCCTATTCTTTAAGGCTTAAATATTCCGATATAAGCTATATAATAAATTAGTTAAACTTACTTAATACTATAACTACTATAAATATAGGCATATCGCTAAACGTTATACTTTAATATAGCTTTATGCTTATTATAAAGGGACTTTATATATAGGCGGCGAGGATAAGTACTATATAAAGAAGGGCGAAATCCCTTATAACTATATATCTTATAGCGGGTAGCACCTAGCGTAGTCCCGTACTTACTTTATAGTAATAAAAGCTTAAGATAAAGTAAAGGACTACTACTTAAACCGCCCGCAACGCTTCGCTAGTACTTATAGCTAACCGGACCCTTAAATCCCCCTCCCCTTTATAAAGGATTAAAGGCCTACTTCGTTATAAGCGCGGAAACGCCTTAAGCGGCTAAGAAAAGACGGATAGACGCCGTCGGCCCCGCCGGCTAAAGTATAAGCAGTAAGCACTAACTTAAGTAATATTAAACGCTATATAAGATAACGGAGTATATTGCTTTTAACCTAGGCTATTACTTTATCTTAAACGACGAACTTTACCTTAACCCTTTACGCATAAAATTAAAGATCCTTTATTAAAATATATAAAAGAGATATAAGCTAGCACGACTAGCCTTTAGCTACCGCGCTAAGTATAACGTAATAGCGCTTTAAGAGATAGAGAAAATATAAGGCTTAAGGGCCCCGCCTTTAAGGGGCGCACTATACTAGCTAGTTTATAGGGAGGGCCGCAACGCGATATATATTTATAAAAAGCATAACGCGGGGACGTAGATACTATAAACCGGATACGACTAAAAAGAGATAACTTTTAGCGACGGTATAAGGTTAAGGTCCTTATACTTACTACTAAAAGGAATTCGGACGGGCTTAGCTAAGGCCTTAAGTAAGGTCGATAGCTAAGGCCCGCTAGTTTTAGTAAAGGACTTTAATATCTATTACCCGCTTTAAGATGCTTATAACTAGACTTCCGATAAGGTAAAACAGTTCGTTAAGGAGGCCGCGTAGCTTTAGCTCGAGCTAGCTACGCTAAGAGGGGAATATATACGTTTCTTCTATAAATATAAAGATAGCACGATCAACCTTATATAAGCTACGACGGAAATAGCTATATAGTTTATTAGCTTAAACCTAGACCTTACGGGGTCCGATTATATCTTATAAGTAGTTTCGTTTAAGATAGGTTTTAAGCTAAGGGAGGTATTAGCTATACTAAGGTAAAAGGAGGCGGAAAAAAAGAAGGTTAAGGCGGAAACCCTATCCCGGCTTAGGATATAATAGCCTATGCTCTATAGCTTATAAGAGATTAATATAAAAATAGATAGCTTATACGACGATCTTAATAAAATTGCCCGCGCGATAGTCTTATACCGGAAGTAAGCGATTTTAAGAGGTAATATATAGTTTACCCTAAAGGCGGCCTAAGCTACTTAAGCTACGAAAAGGGCCTAGAGATACTATAAGGGATATAGGACTTAAGTAAACTAAAAAGCGCTATAAGAAGCGGCTATAGCCTAAAAGCAAGCCGTGCGCGACGCGAGATAAGAATACTAAAGAGACTTCCTTAAGGAGATTAGCGCTAATAATACTAAGCTATAGAACGTTAAACGGTAAGCGCGGCTACGTAATAAGCTACCTTTAAACCCGGCGTACTTATTACTATTAATAAGTAGGAGCTATAAATACTAACTAACCCTTAACTTTAAAGAGAAAGCTTAACTCTTAGCGGAACGATTCTTTTTAGCTAAAGCCGCAACGCTTTTAAGACCTCCTTAGCGCGTAGCTAAGAGGGAACTTTTTATAAAATAGCGTATTGACCTTACGGAGATATCTTAGGCAATAAGCAAAATAGTAAGTTAAAAAGCGGTAAGCTTAAACGGAGTTCCCCTTAGCTTCCTTAAGCTTTACGGCCTAGCGCTCTTAGCCTAGCTAGCGATAATCTTTATAGCCTATATAAAGATATCGCACTTTCCGACCCGGTTTTAGTCCGCGAACGTAATAATACTAAGAAAACTAAGGAAGAAACTTAGGGTATACCGCATTACTAAGGGGTAGAGACCTATTTCCCTCCTACCGATAATAGGTAAGATCTTAAAGTAGATTTTAGCTTAAAGACTCGCGACCGCGGTAAAAGCGAATAAGGTCTTACTTAAAGGATAGTTTAAGAATAAAAAGGAGAGGTCTATAAAGGCGGCAATACTTTAAGTAACGAAACTAATATATATAATATAGGCTAAAAAAGGGATCGTATCGTTCCTTTAACTTAATATTAAGGGGGCTTTTAATATAGTTAACTATAAGAAACTCTTAAGGGAACTTACCCTCCGGGGCTACCTTAAGTAGTTTACGAGGCTAGCCTATAGCTTTATAAATAAACGCTACTTAACCCTTTATTTCGATAGAAGAAAGGCTATACCGGTCCGAATTACTACTAAGGTCCCTTAAAGCTCGCCGCTTTCCTTAATCCTATTCCTTTACTATATAACACCCCTTTATAAAAGATTAGAAAAGCTAAAAGGAGTTTATATTATTAGTTTCGCCGATAATACGAATATCCTTAGCATTAGCCTTAAAAAGGGATCGATAATAGCGCGGCTTAAAGCGGCTTAAGAAGTATACGCTATATAGGTAAAGGAGTTCGCGGTAAACTTTAAACCTTTAAAGAATAAGCTTATTTACTTTATAAGAAAATATAAGGCGATTATAACCCTTATCCGCCTTAGGGCCGCTATAATAATGCCGGTTTAAGACGCTAAGCTCTTAAGGGTATAGGTAGACCGTAAGCTTAAGTAAAAAGCATACTTTAATAAGTTACGCGCTAAGCTAAAAAGGCAGAACCTAGCCCTTATAAGGCTCGTAGCGTTTATATAAGGATATACCTTACTTAAGGCCTAAGAAGTTTATAGTAAAGTCGTCCGGTCTTTTATATTATACGCTATAATTACGTTTTATAAAATAACCTTAGCGGATAAAAAGCCCCGCGGGATAGCCGCGAAACTAGTACGGGATTAAACCGCTTGCCTTTAAATAGTTACGGGAGCTTACCGGGCTACCTTAGTCTACTAGCTTAAAGCCGAAACCTAAGTCCCGCTAATCGACCTTTACTTAAATTAAAGAATAGCCGATATCTTTAAGAGACTAAAAGACTCCGGAATCTTAAACTAAATCCAACGCGCGTCCGTATTAATAGCGAGACTACTCCGGTAACGTAGACGACGACTAAGGCGGCTTACGCCTTTAAGACCACCGCTTACGGAGGTATTAAGGGGGGTATAGTCTTAAGTTAAGTCCGGCGAGCTTTAAAAGAAGAAAAGGATAAAGGAAATCCTCTTTAAAGAATAAGCTAAATAGTAAAGCTTAAAGGAGGAACTTATTAAATAGCGCCGGACTATGCTTTACCTTACTAACCTACCGCCCCGGTTCGATAAGGCTATAGCGCTTAACTATTATAAGGCGTTGCTTAAGTACTTAAGCTTTACGATTACTTAAATATAAACTAAAGTAATAGGCCTTAAAGATTTCCTATTCTGCTATAATATACTTAAAGTAGTATCGCCCCTTTATAACTACGGGTAATAGTAGGATACTATTTACTACGCGATAATAAGCTATAGGCTAACTAGTAAGGTAAGGGGGACGCTACTATAGCGACTCCGTAACGCGGGCAAGGTACGGGCGAAGCTTTAAAAATAGGAGATAGCGGCTATGCTAGTAAGATAGTTCTTAGGCTTAAGGCGCTTACGATAATTCGATTTAGTAATACGACTATACTAAGGGGAAGATAGGGTATACGTAGCGGCTCCGGCTATACCTTAGTTAAGAGGGGATATATATTAATTAAATCGTCCCCTTAGCTTACCTTAAGGGGATAACCTACTAATATAATAAACGCTATAAAGCACTAAAACGCCGAAACCTTCCCCTCTTAAGACCTTACTTAGCTTATAAGGCCCTTATTAAATCTACCTTAAGCTAGCGCTCTAGCTAGCTTCTCCTCCCGATTCCCCCCCCTTAATACTACCCTTTTACCTTAACTAATAGCCGAGCTTATTATTATCGTTCTTAGCGCTGCGCCGGGTGTAACTAAGAGTAATAGCGGACTTCCTTATCTAAGCAGTGCTATAAAAACGCCTTACTTAGCTATAACCGCGAGTTAGAGTAACTAATGCCCTCCCCCTCCCGCGCCTATAACGACTTAAGGTCGCGGCGGGAGTAAACGTAAAAAAAGTCGCCTTATTAGCAGCCCGCTAAGGCGTCTACTTTAAAGCTTACGAGGTCCCCGCTATTAGCGTTTAAAGCGGTATAAGGCTAAGCTAAGTAAGGCGTCCTAAATAATACTTAATTAACTAAGCGGAATTAAGCGTTATAAGGAAATTAAGGGGAAAAGACCTAGCCTTACTATAAGTAAAAAACTAAAGGTACTTAAGGTCTAAGCTAAGGTCCTTAATATCCCCTTCTTTATTAGCTAAGTTAAGAGCGTAAATAGCATAAATACGCTTTAAAGCGGAGACCGCGGGGCTATTAGCCTTAAAAGCACTACTCTTAAAGAGGCTACGAGCCCGCTTTAGTATAGGCAGGGGGACGTTACGGCCCGCGGATAGGCTAGGAGTAAGTAAGGCGAGGAGTAATACGAGGTCGTTATTATTATCGCTATTACCGCCGCTTTTATAATTAGAAACGATAAAAACTACGTTAAGACTAAGTAAGGGGCTGCCCCCGTCTTTAAGGACCTCGGACTTAGCCTTATTAGCATTATCGTTATCCTTATCTAGCTCCTCCTTTAACTCGTTATTACTAATATTAAGCTCGGGCTCCTTTAAGTTAGATATAATATTAGCCTTAATAGCTTTTCCCTTACCTTTACCTTTAAGCACTCCCTTATACTTAAGCTTTTAAGCGAGAGCGGCGCGCTCTTAAGTATAGGCTTTAGTAAGAGCTTTAGCTTAGGCCTTTTTCTTAGCTTTAGCTTCGGCCTTAAAGTCCTTTAAGACGATAAAAACCTTAAGTAGCGGGGGCTTAAGCGGTATAAGAGCGGTATAAGCACGTATAAGGTTTAAGTTAAGCAAACGACCCTTAAAGGCGATATCTTAGCCCTTATAGCCGCTAAAGCTAAGGTAGTCGGCTACTATAAATAGTATATTCTTTATGCTTTTTAGGTTCTAAGCTATAGCGTAAACGGTTTAGTAAATAACTATAATAGTGCCGTTAACCTTATTAGCGAGCTCGGTATTAACCTTATAGGCCGCGCGCGCGTTATTAATAAAGCGGCTAAAGGTAAAAGCGAGTAGCTTAACGTTTTCGTTAAAGGAGGTAAGACCGGGGGGAGCACTAAACGCGAGAGCCTATGCTATAATAGCGCCGGCACGCTACCGAAGCTCTATCGCCGCGAAGGCGAGCTTTATATATATAAAGCGCTTAATAAGCCGGCCGGACTTATATAACTCTTTCTAAATAGCATAAAGCTTATAGGCTATATCCTTACTTATAGCGGTAAGCTATAAAGGGGATTAGCTAAGGTATATAGGCGGGTTTAATATAAAACTACTTACCCGGAAATAAGATTAGTTGCTTAAGGAGCATGCAATATACGCTTTCGTAAAGATAGCTAAAAGAGGATTAACTACGCGTACTATACGCGCTTATATAGCGGATATAACTTAAATATATATAGGCTTAGTTTTAATAGCCTTAGAAAACTATAAGCGTATTATCGCTCGATAGACGGCCTATATACGTATAATAAGGTATTTTACGCTTAGTGCTATAACGGGCCCGGGCCTTATTATCCTTAGTATCTTTACTTAGTAGTTTAAGGAGTAGACTTATATTAAAGTTAAAAAAAGTAACTTTTTTCTTTAGTATAGTAGCGATAAAGATAACGAGTATAATAACGGAGGAACGGTAAGTATATAAATAAGGCGAGGCGGTAAGTATATAATAAGCTCGTAAAAAAGATAAGCGCGTCTTTAAAAGAAGAAGGAGAAATATAAGCGCACGCGCGCGGTATATAAGAAGCTTTATCTCTAAAGCTAAGCGCGGAATTAATAACTAAGCGGCGCGAATAAATAACGGTCCCGATTAAGAATATATACGTATAGTAGGGCGCCGAATTCCTATTAGCGGGGACTATTATAGGCCTACTCTTTAAAGGTCGCGCTACCCGCGGGAGGGGCGCGGGTCGAAATCCCGCTTACCCCTCCCGCCCCTATATTAAGAAGGTGGATAAGGGGGATAAGAGAGGGTTTACTGCCTATACCTTAAGCTTAAAGCGCGATGCTCCGGACCGCGGGCCGCTTAGGTTAGTAGCGGCCCCGGCCTTACTAAGCCGCGTTAAACTGCTAAGCGAGCGGGATATACTCGTAGCGGAAGGCGTACTCCCTTTTTCCTTACGTAAAGTTATAAGACCTTATGCGAGGCGGACTAAGTATAAATAAGGGGAGGTTTTACCCTAAGCACTTTAGTTTTTCCCTTTTATTTATAAATATCGAATTTCTAAAAACTTAGATTAAGTCCTTAGCATAAACTTAATAATAATAATAATATCGTTTAATATTACTTAAGTTAGTGCTTACTACTTAGGCTTTAGCTAAAAATGCTAATAGTACTTACCTATCTTTTCTTAGTTACTTAAAGCGTTTCCGCGCTTATAATAAGGTAAGTTTATAATCCTTTATAAAGGGAAGGGGGATTTAAAAGTCCGGCTAGCTATAAGTACTAGTAAAGCATTATAAGCAGTTTAAGTAGTAGTCTCTTACTTTATTTTAAGCTTTTACCGCTATAAGATAAGTATAGGACTATACTAAGTGCTATTTACTATAAGATATATAGTTATAAGGAATTTCGCCCTTTTTTATATAGTACTTATCCTCGCTACTTATATATAAAGTCCCTTTATAATAAGTATAAAGCTATATTAAGGTATAACGTTTAGTAATATACTTATATTTATAATAGTTATAATACTAAGTAAGCTAGACTAACTTATTATATAGCTTATATTAAAATATTTAAGCCTTAAGAAATAGGCTTATATTATATAGCTTATTAGCCTCCGCTAAGCTACTTATATTAATAATAAGGGTTATAGTTATAAAGGTCTTAGTTTAAGGTTATATTACTTATACTTATATAACCTTTACTTTATTAATATTAATAATCTCCTTAATTAAAAGCGTCTTATTTATCTTAAAGACCTTTATTAAGATATTCTTCGCGATTACTATATAGGCCTTACGTGCTATTATTGCCTTTAGCTTAAAGATACTTTTTACTTAGTCTTAGTTTTACTAGTAAAGTTACGCTACTATATTAAATATTACCGCGATATTTCCGCTTAAAAGGCGCCTCGCCGCTATAATAAAAGAGATATTAAGCGCTATATTAATCGCCTTAACTATATCTTTTAGTTCGCGGTTTAAAATTTTTAGTATTGCCCTTATTAAAATTATTACTAGCTCGCGTTTATACTAAGTTAAGACTAGCTTAGTTATTATATTATAACTTATTAGCTCTTTAAAGCCCGCTACTACTATTACTTAAGTCCGCTTAAGCCTCCTTAAGCCTTAAGCCTAGCTATATCTAAGCTCTTTATATATAGCCTTTTTTATTACGCTTTAAATAGCCCCGCAAAGCTTAAAGTCGGCCTTTACTATAATTAACGCGCTCTTAGCTTACTTTTTAGTATAAAAAAAGGTTTTAACTACGACCTATACTTAGTTAAACTATATATATAAAACTATGCCCGCGATTTTATTATAGGCCTTCTTTTTATTAGTATTATATATAGCTTAACCGGGCTATATACTATTATCTCTTTAAGGTAAGTTCGGCTTTTTATTTAAGTATATAAAGCTTAAAGGCGTCTTGTCGCGCTATACGCTGCGGTTAATATTAGTATAAAGCAGACTACCCCCTTGCCCTTACGTCCCTTATTATTATTATTATTATTAAGTTTATACTAAGGACCTATTTATAAGTTTCTAAGCTATCGCTCGGTTTTTATATAGAGGGAAACCGGAGTGCCCGGGGAAAAACCCTCCGCCACTCTTTCGCTCCGGGTCCTGCTATATTAGCCCTTATAACTACACGTAAGGAAGGGGGGGGCGCCGGCTATAAACGGGTCGGTCGGTTAATTAGCTCGAACTACTACGGGCCCGCTACGAAGCGATAACGACTTCGTAGTAGGTAATTAACGTATCTCTCGGTTGCTATTAGTCGATAGAATTTTTCTACGGGGTATCTAATTATCCGCCGAAATACGTATTCCGGGTTATCGCCTTATTTTATACCGCCGCGAGGCTTAGCGGGCTATGTGATTTTTGCCGGCCTTTAGCCGGGCCGGGGGCGCTTTAGGGTTTACTAAGTCCCGAAAGGCCCTTGCCGAGTTATCGTATCGGCACCGCGCCGCGTTGTTAATATTAGAATTGCTAGTTATCCGGTACGGGTTTTTATTATCCCGGTTAGGGACTAGACCGGGGCTAAGGGCCGCGCCCTTAGCGAGTCGTCGTTGCGTCCGGGTAGGACTAAGCCCGGGCGGGCCTACTTATAGCGGGGCTAAGCTACTAGTGAATTTATAAGCGCTTTTAGAAGCGCTAATTAGCTAATTTTATAGTAGGTCGGCGTAGTCTGCTAGTTTAGCTAAAAAGGCTATGCCCTTAGCTAGATTTAAACTAACCCCGGCGTTATAGCCGGCATGCTTTTTAAGCGTATAACTACTATATTATAAGGGTCCTTACGTCCCTTAACTATACTATAATATCGTTTAAAAGGGGGTAACTAATATCGCTAAATTAATTTTTATTATTAATAAAAGTTTTAAACGTAATATATACCCGCTTTAAGCGAGTATTTAGTTTGCGGAGAAGTTTTTTTTTTAATATAGTTAGTACTTAATATTATAATACTTTGCTTATACTTTAATAGCTTTTATTAATATTCTTTAAGTTATTATTATAAAGCTTTTAGCTTATTAATTCTTACTTTTACTTTAAGTGCTTTCTTTTTTATATTATCGTCTTTAATAATAATATAAAAGTTTAGCTAATACTTAAAGTAAGTCCTTAGTATAAACTTAATAATAATAATAGCTAAAAAAGGCTTTATTAAAAGATAGCTTAGTAGTAGTATTAATTACGTTATTATATATAAATTATACTACTTAAGGAAGTAATTCTTAGTTTATTTATTTTAAATTTATAAAGTATTTTAAGTAATAGTATATTACTTAATTTATATATTCTTTTTACTTATTAATTTAAAGGTAAAACGCTATTAGTAACTTATATCTTACTTTAAAAATAAAATACAAGTTTAATTAAAACTTATTAGTAAATAATAATTCTTTATCTATAACTACGTTTTTTAAAGGCTTATATACTAACTTAATATTATAATAAGAGTATTACTATTTATATATATATATATCTCTATTTATATACACGCCCTATTTTTAAGATACGTACTAACGCTAGCCCGCCCCGCTTACTTATAGTGCCTACGCTTAGTAAGTACCTATACCTTTTAAATACCCGCGCCCGCCCGCGCCTTAGCCCGCGCCCGCCCGCGCCTATACACGCAGCCTATACACGCAGCCTATACGCAGCCTACACGTAACGCTCTTAGCTATAGCTTAATTCGCTTAAAAAACGTATCTTTAAAGCTCCCGCGAGATACGCATATAACGGGGCCTATTAATTAATCCGGGCCCTCTGCCGGTACCGCGGGCGAAGTTATAGGCGCGGGCGGGCATTTAAAAGGTATAGGTACTTATTAAGTAAGCGCGGTATAAATAAGTAAGGAGGGCTAGCGCCGGTATATATTTTTAAAATAGGGCGTGTATATAAATAAAGATATATATGTGTATAAATAATAATACTTTATAATAAAATGCTTTTACTAGCTTAAGTGCGTTTATTATTTTAAAATATAAAATAAAAAAGCAATACTTAGTATACTAGTTAACGATTATTAATATTATATTAACATCTTATACTTTTTATTATACTTTTAGCAGACTTATAATAAAGTATATTAATAGTTCTTTTTATAGTTATATAAAGCATAGTAATAATTATATAGTGCTATAAAGGCGATACTATTTTAATATAGTGCTTTAATATACTAAGTATTCTTAAATATATTAATTAATATCTCTTATTATATTTTCTTAGTAGAAATTCCTTAATAGTAATTTATCTATTTATTAGCCTTTAAAGTACTTTACTAATAGGTTATTATAGTAAAGTTATATTAACTTTTACTATAAAGTAGTATTAAAAGGTATTATTATTCGTTCTTTTTATAACAGTAATTTATTTAGTTATAATAACTAAGGATACTTTTTTTTTAAAGTCTTTTATTATTTTATATTAAGTAATTACTATATCTTAACTTTAAACACGTTTTAGCAATTTTAGTAAAATATTAAGAACTTTTATAATATATATTAAAAGGCCGTAAGCTATATCTTTTTTAGCCTTTTTAAGAATAGCTATTTATAATTAGCTCTCTTTTTAGCTTATATAACTAATTCTTTAAAGTCTACTCTTAAGGTAGTAATAGTTCGCTATATAAGAGCTTAAATATTTTCCTTATATAAAAGCAACTCGCTATACTTATACCGGCTTCAATTTAAGCTTTTTTCTACTTATAAAGACTTCTTATTCTTCTTTTACGGATTATTAGCAATTCTATAATTTATTAAAGCTAGTTTAAACTAAAGCTTTAATAGTAACTTTATAAATAAAGGCTTCTCGCCTTTATATCTAAGTATTCTTAATAGTACGTTAGCTAAGTTTAACTTCCTTACCTTATACTTAATCGTAAAGTCGAATAGTGCTAAGTATATATACTATTATACTTATTTCCGATTAAAGGAGGTTTAGTATATAAACGTTTAAAAGTTAAAATAATCGGATAAGACTTTTACTTATTATATAGCTCTTTTAATTTAGTATTATTAGTATTTAAATAACTTTATAATAGTTAATAGTTCTTAGTTTAAGACTTCGTAGTTTAACTTAGCCTTAGTAAACTTTTTTAATTAAAATACGATTAAAGTAATAACCTTTATTATTACGTTAAGATAAAATAATTACTATTATATATTATAATCTATTAGTTTTAATTTAAGTATATCTTTTTAAGTCGTACTATTAAAGTAAGGGTATATTAATAAATATATCCTTTAAAGACTAAAACGCTATAAATTTAATTACGTTTTAGTTTACTCTTTTTAGCTTTTTATTATAACTACTATCTTTAAGTAGTATAGTAAAAGGTATTCTTATATAAGAGTAGCAGTAAATAAAACGATAGTAATAGTTATAAAACTTAAAGAAGACTTAAATATCTTAATAAGTATTAAGTACTAGCTAATTAGTAATTACTTTTACTTATTAAGAATTTATTAATACTTTACTAACTAATAAAATAAAACTAAGAAACTTATTTAATTGCTAATAAAAATTTTTAAATAGCTTTATAAATAATTACGCTATATATAGCCTCTTTATAACTTATTAAAAGTATTTAGTATATTTTTTATTTATAAAAAGATAAGAATATTATTAAGATATACTATATAAATAGTATTAATAAAACTTTTTAACGCTTATTTAATATAGCTTTAAAAAGTAGCTAAAGCGTTAATAAAGCTAAATAGTATAATTAGGTATTAAAAGTATTTACAGTATAATTAAAAGGCTATCTTTTACTTATCGCCTTCTTTTATATAAATACGTTAGTATACGTTGAAAATATTAATCTTAAAAAAGAATTTAGCTCCTTAGTAATAGTTAAGGATCTTTAAAACAAGAGGTAAAAGGTACTAATTCTTTTATATAATATAGTTAAGTCTTTAGTAATCTATATAAAAATAAAGGCTACTATCTTTCTTAAAGATAAAAAGAATTAGTACGCTTATTAAGCTTTAAAACTCTTAAATAATATAGCGTCTAATAAAGTAATTAATTAAGTCTTTTATTACTTATAATTCGTTATAAGATAAAGGGTAAATCGGTTTAAAGGGTAGTTTTTTACCGGAAGTTAAGTTAATTATATAATTTATTCTTTTTTTTATTAGTAATAAGTTAGACTTATTTACTAAGAATATATCTTTAAATCGATATAAAGTTAGTAGTATCTTAGCTTATTCTCGTTTTAAGATTCCTTTATCGTTATCTTTATTTAGTAACGGATTTAGTTTTAAGTTAATAGCGATTATATAAATATAGGCCTTATTCCGGCAATCCCTTAAAATTTTTCGTAGACTTTATAAGGTGGCGCTATTAATTTAGTGCTTAAACTACTATTACTTCTTTTATAAAATAATATAGATTTTCTTATTTATAATTACTATAATTAACCCTAGGATTTATATATAGTTATTTAGCGTTAATTTATTATTGCCGATATAGTATTAAATAATTATCTTTTTAGTGCCTTTTATATAAGTAATTTTTATTAAAACTTCTTAAACCTTATAGTTATTAACTTAGCTATTACTTAGCTTTAAAGGTTTAAAGTACATTAATAAGACTTATAGTAAGCCTTATTAACGTATAAAGTATACGTTTATTAAGTTTATTATACTATATATATTTAAGTATACCTTTATATTAATAAGGTTTTACTTTAATAGCATTATAAAAGTATATAATAGCTCTTTTTAAGGTATTACTATACTTAAAAGAGAGGCGTTTACTTTAGTCTTTAAGCCTTCCTTATAAAGCGGCTTAAATATATAAGGTGTTAACTAAGGTTTTTATAGTTAAAGCCGAAGTATATTTATTTATATAGTAACCCGGCTTATTATATTTAAAAAAAATAAACTTATAGTTTTAATATAAGCCTTAGCCTTATCTTTTACTATAACTTTAAGTACGATTATATTAAGGAGTATTTCAACGTAAGTCTCCTTTAATTATTATTTAAGTATTAATAGCGCCTTATAATAAAAACCTCCTTATTAACATTTACTATAGCCTTTTTTATAGTAGAAATTTCCTTAGTTAAAAGATCTTATACTTATTCTACGCTAGCTTAACTTTAAGCTTATACTTAAATAGCGTTTTTTATTATTTATAGTATCTTAATAGCAATAAGCTACTTAAACTAGTTCTTCTTAGCTATACTTATAAATAAGTATTAAATAAAAGTTAAGTTACTTTTAAAGCTTTAATTATAACTTAAGGAAAAACTTTAATAATTATATTTATTTTAATAGTCGCTTAGAATATCGTTTAATAAAGTTAAGGTAAATACTAAACTTTAGCGGATATTATATATCTTACTATTAAGTGTTTTTTTAGCTATATCGCTAAAAGTATCTCTTTATTTACTATATTCTTTATAAGCATAAGTATTTATTCTTTAAAATAGATCTAGCTTACCTTATATTATTCTTAATTAATTAGCGGGTATTCTTTAAGGTATCGGCGTTATCTTACCTTATAGTTAGTATATATATAATTCACTATAAATAGGATTTTAATGTTATTTTAGTAAAATTGTCGAGGTATAGCTTTAAACGTATCCCTTAAGTTATAAAGCTAGTTTAGTCGTTTTTAAGAGTTAGTTAGTTAAGCTAACTAAGTAATATATTTAAGCTTTACCTTATTACTTTAACTAGTTGCTACATTAAAGGAGTTTAACTAGTAACGCTTTTTTATTTAATTAAAAAGTAAATATATTTTTCTTATATTTTATTTTTAAGCTATATAATATGCTTTTATAACTATTAAGTCTCTTTTAGTTTCTTAATATAAGCTTAAAAGGCCTTTTATTTTTTTCGAAGTAGTAATAACTAAATACTTATTAATAAGGATATTCTTAACGGCACTTTTATTATCTTAAGTATAAAGGGTGTTTAATCGGATTAATTATCTAAACAAATCTCTTATATTTATAAGCTTTAACTAAGGTTATATTAGCTTTACCACGCTAGTTTAGTACTTCTTTACGATCCCTTTATTAATACTATCTTTACTAAGTAATTAAAAAAGAAAAGCTTTAAAAATTATAATAAGATAGTCTCGCGATAGTATTAATTTAGTAGTAAAAATAGTAGATAGTATAATAAGTTATAGTATTACTTAGCTACTTACTTTATTATAAGATTAAAGCTTTTAAAAAAAAGAGTTTTTTAGCTTTAGTTATAAAGGCTTATAAACTACCTATTAAGTTAAGACTAAAAGCAAGGCTTCTTACTTAGTATATTCCCCGTACTTAGTAAGCCTATATTATTAGTACTATTTTTATAATATCGCTAAGTCCTTAAAGTATAGTTAATCTTCTTATTAATACTTTTTAAAAGTAGTATTATTATTAATACTATTAATACTAAGAATAAAAAACTTACTTTATATTTACTAAGTATTAATAAGTATATTAATTGCTATATTCTTAAGGATAAGTATAATGTTTAATATAAGCACTTTATTAAAAGGTATGCTTTTATTATAAGTTAGCTATAAGCTAAAAATCTTCTTAGCTTAACTTTTCTTAGTACTAAAGCCGGCTTTTCTAGCTAAAAGAAAGTTAAAAGCTTAATAAGAACTTTAATTATAATTAAAACGTTTTAAAGATAAACCTCTTAAAAGTTAATACTATATTTAACATAAGAAATTAGCGCGCTTATTAGTTAAGCATAGCTTTAAAGTATAAAGCATATTAATAATAGTTTAGAGGTTTAAAATATATATTAAATAAAAAGTAAAAAGGTATAGAAAACTTAATAATAAAATAATTATAAAGTAAAGGTGCGGGGATATATATTATAAAATCTAAATAGCTACGCCCGGACTCCTTACTTTACTTTTAAGGAGCCTTATAAAACCCCGCGGTAGGAATGCTTAAAGTACGTGCTATAAAGACTTACTTAAAAAGACGTAATAAATATTACTAATTAAACCCCGCTAAGGTTTTTAAGATATAACTATAAATACTTTAGAGCTTATCTAACTATAGTTTACGCCGTTTTTAACTATAAAAGATATTATAAAAACTATTAAACGGATTCCGCCGGCACTTTTAAAAGATATTTAAAGATTTCCGCGGGATATTTTTATTATAGTTTAGCCCGTTTTTAACTAAGGAAATACCTTAAAAGATATAAGATAGACTTTCCCGCGATTTTTAAAGGATATCTAAGGATATTTAAGGGATTACTTTAATTATAGTTTATAGTATTTTTAACTAGGCTTATATTTAGTTTATTAAGTAATTTAATAAGGATATTTACGGTTTATTTATATATTAATAATAAATAGTAAGATAATATAGTTTAAGACCTTTAAAATTAGCTTAAAGGACTAAGTATAAAGTAGCTAGTTATATTTTAAAGAAAAGATAAGCTTTTTACTATTTATAAACCCTTATATATATTTATATATAGTAATTAGTCCGTTATACTAGCTTAATAAGCAGTAATTAGTTTATAGTATTAGCTTTAATTAATAGTAATTAGTCTTTAATACTAGCTTTAATTAATAATAATTAGTTCGCGCCTTATCCTCTTATCCTTATACTATAAAGTATAGTAAATAGTAGTAATTATTACTTATTTAAACGGAAATCCCTTAAATATCCGCTAAGTTAAAAGTAACTATATTATATAATTAAGCACTTATCTTATAAGAAGTTAGATATTAAACGATAATTTTTTTAATAAGAAGCTCTTATTAGCTTTTAAGTTTAACCTTAATAATAAGCACTTTTTCCTTAACGCGCTTATAATAAAACTTTAAGATAAATAGGCTATAAAAGCGGAAAAGACCGCAGCTTATTAAGTATACTAGTTTAATAATCTCCTTTACTCCTTTTAAAGTATTATACCGCGATAGCTTATAAATCTAAATAGGATATAAAATAAGTCTAACTTAACTAGGCTAAACCTACTGCCTTTTAAGAGGTAATCCGCTTTTAAATACTAATATAAAACAATCTATAAAATAATAAAACTTATATAACTAAGTTTACTAAATTTAATATTACTTAAATAAATTAATTATCCTTTAAATAAAAAAAGTAAGGATAAGCCGACTTTAAGACTTTTTAGCTCCTTACTTACTAAATACCCTCCGGATTAAGCTTATAATAAAGCTACTTTTTCCTTAAGATAATAAGCTTAGCGGATATTTTTACCGCATACTACTAATAAAGTTTAGTCTATAAGCCTTAACCGGAAATCCGCTTTAAAGAATACTTAATAGTTTTTTAGTTTAGTATTACTATTTAGCCTTATTTATTATAGCCGCGCTAATTAAGGCCTTTTTAAGACTCTTAATTAATAAAAACGAGCCTTTTACGCTTAAGGCCTTATAGTATACCGGATTTTAAGATACGTATAAAATAAAAAGTTACGCACTTAATAAAAGTATTAAGACTAAGACCTTAATAATAAGTTATAAAGATATAGTAAGCGATACTTTTAGTAAGCTAAACCTATTTATACTTAGCGCGTAGATATTAAGGCTAAGTATAGCTTTAAGCCTTTTAATAAAAATAGTAATAATATTAAACGAATAATTCCTTAGTTTTCTTTAAGTATTAAGAAAAGAAAACGTACTTATTAAGCTTTAAGAAAAACCTTAATTATAAGCTAAGAATATAAGAAGATTGAACTTATTAAGACTACTAAAAGTATTTTTTAATAAAGTCTAAGAAGATAATAAGGCTAATATATTTTAAAGAGTTAACCGTTTTATTAACTTTATCCGCTAAAACGCTAATAAAAGTAAGGCTTATATAAATAAATTAGCTATTTAATTACCCTTTTCTCTTTAAGGAAGCGCGGCGGAATAATATTCCGGAGACCTCTTAAAACTATAATAAGAAGACCTTAGCAAGCTTAGTATTAAACTACGTTAATAGATCTCCGCCTTATAAAAATAGTTTAGAATCCGCTTAAATATAGTAATATAAGCACTTAATATAAAGTACTTTACTATTAAAGATATAGTAATAAGGTTTAACTTTAAGTCTTAAATATTACGCTTATAATATAAAGCTAAGGCCGCGCTTTATTAGCTAAACTACTTTATTATAATAATTTACTAAAAGCTAGAGAGGGTTTACTGCTTATACCTTAAGCTTAAAGCGCGGTGCTCCGGACCGTAGGCCGCCTAGGTTAAAGGCGGCCCCGGCCTCGCTAGGCCGCGTCGAACTGCTTAGCAAGCGGGACATACTCGCGGCGGAAGGCGCACTCCCTTTTTCCTTACGTAAAGTTATAAGACCTCGTATAAGGCGGACTAAGCGCGAATAAGAGGAGGTTTTACCTTAAGCACTCCGGTTTTTCCCTCTTATTTATAAAATATCGAATTTCTAAAAACCTAAATTAAGTCCTTAGCGTAAACTTAATAATAATAATTACTAAAAGCTAGATATCTTTTTATAATAATCCTTATACCGTTTAATTAAAAACGAGGATATTTATAGATAGATTAATAAATATAAGAAATTTCTTCTTTAGTTATAAGTAAAATATACTTAAGGATCTTAAAAGCACTTATTAGTATAAAAGAAATAAGTCTAACTTATAAAAAGGTAAGGACCGATTAGCTATACCTTATATATACTTAAAGAATAGTCCGGGATGCCTTAACTATTTATTAAGGGCTTATTAAGACCGCGGGTTATATTCTTAAACCGCTTAATAAAGGCGGATATATAATAAGCCTTATAGCATTTATTAAGTTAAGGGAGAAACTTATTAAAATAGCTAAGGATATAAGCTAAGGTCTTTTAGCTTAAGAAAAGACTTTAAAGACTATATAATTATTAACGCTAAAGCTAAACTAAGTATACCTTATAATTAAGAAAGAAACTAAAGTAAAGATCGATAACTATTTAAAAAACGAAGAGTATAATATAAAAAGAGCTTAAACGGATACTAATAAAAGCTTAAAGAAAACTATAATCTATACTATAATAGATTGAGTTTAAGAGGCCGATAAGATATATAGATTTTATAGTAAAGTATTCTCTTTAAAAAATAAACTTTATTAATATATCGAAAATAAATACCCCCTTAACCTTAGCTAAAACGTTATTATATAAAGACGTAGCTTAGTATAGTAAGTAGTTATCTAAAAGCTATAAAGCGTTAAGATAGTTTAAGCTTCTTTTAACGTTTTACTATTAAGCTTTAATAAGCTATTACGATTTACTTATATACGCTTACTAATCTATAAAAAAAAAGGCATAAGATAAGTATTAAAGCCTATATAGATATAAAGTAGCTAGTAGCTAAGCGGGGGGTGCCTTATAAGACTAGTAGTACGGTTGCCTTATAAAGCTAGTAGTACGGTTGCCTTATAAAGCTAGTATAAAGGGCAGTAATACTATTAAGTATTATTAGCGGACTTTTATCTATTAGTGCGACGGCAACCCCTCCCGTTATATTATAATTATAATACTTAATTATAGCTCTCTATTTAAGACTAAGCGACGGATAGCACCGGCTTAGCTACGTTAAGCTAATAAAGCAAGCACGTAACGGGCGCGCGGTACTAGTAAGGCATAAGACTTAAGGCGTATTAAGACGTCGGGCAGCTAGGCCTACGGGTAACTATATTAACTAGCCGAAGGGCGCGGCGCGCTAAGCCTTAGGAGCCCGCGTTAGCTAAGGTATCCTTGCTTATAGGAACCGGGGCCTATAAGCAAGCGCTCGGAAGCGTATTAATTAAATTAGCAGCTTAAGGACGTGCTACTATAAAGGGGGGATAGTTATAAGGTAGCTAGTAGCTAGGCAGGGGGTGCTTTATAAGACTAGTAGTATAGTTGCCTTATAAAGCTAGCGTAAGGGGTAGTAATACTATTAAGTATTATTAGCGGACTTTTGTTTATTAGTGCGACGGCAACCCCTCCCGTTATATTATAATAAATATTAAGGTAAACTAAAGCCTTATTTAAGCTAACTTAATAAAGACCTTTTAAAATATAATTATAAATTTCTCTTAATAAATTCTTATTAAAAGAGTAAAAAGAATAGCTATTATTAAATAAGTAGAATTTACTATATATATACTAAGAAGGCTAAACGGTAGCCTTATAATCGCGAAGGTAAGGATCGGCGCTTAAATAATAAAACGCTTAGCGGTTAATATATTACTTAGCTAAGATTTTTTAATTTTTTATTAAAAAAACCTTATTAAATTTATATTAGTTTTATAGATTAAGGCCTATAAAAGGATTAAAGCTAAAGTTAAAATAGTTTAGCTAAGACTAGTAATATATAAATAAGTAATTTACTTAGTTATTATAATAGTTTTAGCTAAGGCTAGCTACCCCTTACTTATATTAGTTTAAGTGCTACTATTTAAGCGTAATATAATATTCTTCCTTAATAACCTTAAGCTTGTTTAAACGATAATATAAGATTATAAAAGCTTTATAGTAATAAACTATTTTTAGGAGTTATTAATACTCCGCTAAGGCTAAAAAGTAAGGATAATTATAGACCTTAATAAGTAGTTTTAGCTATATAAGGAGGTTAATACTACTATTTTTTTAGCGGGAGTTTTTATAAAAAGCCCGGAAAAAATAAACCTTACTAAGAACTTTTTATAAAAAGATCTTATAGTAAACTATAAGGCTAAAATCGGCCGAACTAAAGACTTACTTAAATTTATTATTAATAAAGGCGTCCGGATCTATACTAAGGACTTAAAACATATATTTAAGGTTTAAGATATCTTTTTATTATTCCCCGCTTTTAAAAGAATAAAGGAGTAGTATATATAAATAAGTTTAAATATATAAATATTCTTTTAGTAAAAGGATATTATTATTATTATTAAGTTTACGCTAAGGACTTAATTTAAGTTTTTAGAAATTCGATATTTATAAAAAGGAGGGAAAAACTAAAGTGCTTAAGGTAAAACCTCCCCTTATTCGTACTTAGTCCGCCTCGTATAAGGTTTTATAACTTTATATAAGGAAAAAAGGAGTACGCCTTCCGCTATAAGTATATCCCGCTCGCTAAGCAGTTTAACGCGGCTTAGTAAGGCCGGGGCCGCTACTAACTTAAGCAGCCCGCGGTCTAAAGTATCGCGCTCTAAGCTTAAGGTATAGGTAGTAGACCCTCTCTTATCCCCCTTATTTACCTTCTTAATATAAGGGCGGGAGGGGTAAGCGGGATTTTAACCCGCGCCCCTCTTATAAGTAGCGCAACCTTTAAAGAGTAGGCCTATAGTAGTCCCCGCTAATAAGAATTTAGCGCCCCGCCGTATACGTATATTTTTAATCGGGACTATTATTTATTTACGTCGCTTAGTTACTAATCCCGCGCTTAGCTTTAAAGATAAAGCTTCTTATATACTGCGCGCGTATACTCGCACTTCTTCTTTTTTTACTAAAGACGCGCTTATCTTTCTTATAAGCTTATTATATACTTACCGCCCCGCCTTATTTATATGCTTACCGTTCCTTTATTATTATACTTATTATCTTTATTGCTACTATACTAAAGAAGAAAGTTACTTTTTCTAACCTTAATATAGGTTTACTCTTTAAACTACTAAGTAAAGATACTAAGGATAAAGAGGCCCGGGCCCGTTATAGTACTAAGCGTAAAATTTCTTATTATATATATATAAGCCGTCTATTAAGCGATAATACGCTTATAGTTTTCTAAGGCTATTAAAACTAAGCTTATATATATTTAAGTCGTATCCGCTATATAAGCGCGTATAGTATATATAGCTAATCCTCTTTTAGCTATCTTTATAAAAGCGTATATTATATACTCTTTAAGTAACTAATTTTATTTTTAAGTAAGTAGTCTTATATCGAACTTACTTATATACCTTAGCTAATCCCCTTTATAGCTTACCGCTATAAGTAAGGATACGGCCTATAAGCTTTACGCCGCTTAAAAGGAGTTATATAAATCCGGCCGGCTTATTAAGCGCTTTATATATATAAAGCTCGCCTTCGCGGCGATAAAGCTTTAGTAGCGTGCCGGCGCTACTATAGCACGGGCTCTTATATTTAGTGCTCCTTTTAATCCTACCTCCTTTAATAAAAACGTTAAGCTACTCGCTTTTACCCTTAGCCGCTTTATCGATAACGCGCGCGCGGCCTATAAGGCTAATGCTAAGCTCGCTAATAAGGTTAATAGCACCGTTATAGTTATTTACTAAACCGTTTATACTATAGCCCGGAACCTAAAAAGTATAAAGAATACGCTATTTATAGTAGCTAATTACCTTAGCTTTAGCGGCTATAAGGGCCGAGATATCGCCTTTAAAGGTCGTTTGCTTAACTTAAACCCTATACGTGCTTATGCCGCTCTCGCACCGTTTAAGCCCCTATTACTTAAAGTTCTTATCGTTTTAAAGGACTTTAAGGCTAAAGCTAAGGCTAAGAAAAAGGCTTAGGCTAAGGCTCTCGCTAAGGCCTATACCTAAAAGCGCGCCGCTCTTACCCGGGAGCTTAATTATAAAGGAATGCTTAAAGGTAAGGGTAAAGGAAAAGCTATTAAGGCTAATATCGTGTCCGACTTAAGGGAGCCCGAGCTTAATATCGGTAATAACGAGTTAAAGGAGGAGCTAGATAAGGACGATAACGACGCTAACGAGGCTAAGACTAAGGTCCTTAAGGATAAGGGCAGCCCCTTACTTAGTCTTAACATAGTCCTTATTCTTTTTAACTATAAAAGCGGCGGTAATAGCGATAATAATAACGACCTTATATTACTTCTTACCTTGCTTACTTTTAGTTTATCCGCGGGCCGTAACGTCCCCCCGCCTATGCTAAAGCGGGCTCGTAGCCTCTTTAAGAGCAGTGCCTTTAAGGTTAATAGCCCCGCGGCCTCCGCCTTAAAGCATATTCGCGCCGTCTATACTCTTAACTTAGCTAATAAGGAAGGGGATACTAAAGACCTTAGCTTAAACCCTAAGTACCTTTAGTTTTTTACTTATAGTAAGGCTAAGTCTCTTCCCCTTAATTTCCTTATAACGCTTAATTCCGCTTAGTCGACTAAGTATTATTTAAGTCGCCTTACCCGGCTTAGCCTTATGCCGCCTTTAACGCTAATAGCGGGAACCTTATAAGCCCCGAAGTAAACGCCTTAGTAAGCTGCTAATAAGGCGACTTCTTTTACGTTTACTCCCGCCGCGACCTTAAGTCGCTATAGGCGCGGGAGGGGGAAGGTACTAGTTACTTTAACTTATAGTCGTGGCTAAGTAGGGCGTTCTTATAGCACTTCTTAAACGGGGAAGTCCGCTATTACTTTTAGTCATACCCGGCGCGGCGCTAAGGATAATAATAATAAGCTTAGATATTAATTAAGGTAAAAAGGTAGTATTAAAAGGGGGGGGGAAATCGGGAGGAGAAGCTAGCTAAAGCGCTAGCTTAAGGTAAGTTTAATAAGGGCCTTATAAGCTAAGTAAGGTCTTAAGAAGGGAAGGTTTTAGCGTTTTAATACTTTATAGCGTTTATTATATTAGTAAGTTATCCCCTTAAGGTAAGCTAAGGGGACGATTTAATTAATATATATCCCCTCTTAACTATAGTATAGCTAAAGCCGCCGCATATACCCTATCTTCCCTTTAGTATAGTTATATTACTAAATCGAATTATCGTAGGCGCCTTAAGCCTAAGAACTATCTTATTAATATAGCCGCTATATCCTATTTTTAAAGCTTCGCCCGCACCTTGCCTACGTTACGGAGTCGCTATAATAGCTTCCCCCTTACCTTATTAGTTAGCTTATAGCTTATTATCGCATAGTAAATAATATCCCGCCGTTGCTTATAGTTATAAAAGGGCGATACTACTTTATATATATTATAGCGGAATAAGAAATCTTTAAGGCCTATTACTCCGGTTTATATTTAGGTAATTATAAAGCTTAGGTACTTAAGCAACGCCTTATAACGGTTAAGCGCTACGGCCTTATCGAACTAAGGCGGTAGGTTAGCGGGGTAAAGCGTAGTCCGGCGCTATTTAATAGGTTCCTCCTTTAAGCTTTACCGTTTAGCTTATTCTTTAAAGAGGATTTCCTTTATCCTTTTCTTCTTTTAAAGCTTGCTAAACTTAACTTAAGACTATACCCCCCTTAATACCTCCGTAAGCGGTAGTCTTAAAGGCGTAGGCCGCCTTAATCGTTATTTATATTGCTAAAGCAGTCTTACTATTAATACGGACGCGTATTAGATTTAGTTTAAGATTCCGGAGTCTTTTAATCTTTTAAGGGTATTAGCTATTCTTTAGTTTAAGTAAAGGTTAATTAGCGGGACCTAGGTTTCGGCTTTAAGCTAGTAGACTAAAGTAGCTTAGTAAGCTCCCGCGACTATTTAGAGGTAGGTAGTTTAATCCCGTGTTAGTTTCGCGGCTATCTTATAAGGCTTTCCGTCCGCTAAAGTTATTTTATAAAACGTAACTATAGCATATAATATAAAGGACCGGATAACTTTACTATAAACTTCCTAAGCCTTAAGTAAGGTATATCTTTATATAAACGCTATAAGCTTTATAAAGGCTAAGTTCTACCTTTTTAGCTTAGTATATAACTTATTAAGGTATGCCTTTTACTTAAGCTTATAGTTTACTTATACTTTTAAGAGCTTAGCGTCTTAAACCGGCACTACTATAGCGGCCTTAAAGCGGATAATAGTTATAATCGCCTTATATTTTCTTATAAAGTAAATAAGCTTACTCTTTAAAGGTTTAAAGTTTACCGCAAACTCTTTTACTTATATAGCGCATACTTCTTAAGCCGCTTTAAGCCGCGCTATTATCGATCCCTCCTTAAAGCTAATACTAAGGATATTTATATTGTTAGCGAAACCGATAATATAAACTCCTTTTAGCTTTTTTAATCTTTTATAAAAAGGTATTATATAGTAAAGAAATAAGATTAAAGATAGCGGCGAGCTTTAAAGGACCTTAGTAGTAATTTAAACCGGTATAGCCTTTCTTTTATCGAAATAAAGGATTAAGTAGCGTTTATTTATAAAGCTACGGGCTAGCCTTATAAACTACTTAAAGTAGCCCCGGAGGGTAAGTTCCCTTAAAAGTTTCTTATAGTTAACTATATTAAAAGCCCTTTTAATATTAAGTTAAAGGAACGATATAATCCTTTTTTTAGCTTATATTATACATATTAGTTCCGTTACTTAAAGTATTGCCGCCTTTATAGACCTCTCTTTTTTATTTTTAAACTATCCTTTAAGTAAGACCTTATTTACTTCCGCTATAATTACGAGTCTTTAAGCTAAAATCTACTTTAAGATCTTACTTATTATTAGTAAGAGGGAAATAGGTCTTTACCCCTTAGCGGTGCGGTATACCCCGGGTTTCTTCCTTAGTTTTCTTAGCACTACTATGTTTATAGACCGGAACTAGGTCGGAAAGTACAATATCTCTATATAAGCTATAAAGATTATTGCTAGCTAGGCTAAGAGCGCTAGGCTATAAAGCTTAAGGAAGCTAAGGGGAACTCCGTTTAGGCTTACCGCCTTTTAACTCGCTATTTTGCCTATTACCTAGGATATATCTATAAGGTTAATACGCCGTTTTATAAAAAGTTCTTTCTTAACCGCGTGCTAAGGAGGTCTTAAAAGCATCGCGGCTTCGGCTAAAAAAAATCGTTTTACTAAAAGTGAAGTTTTCTCTTTAAAGTTAAGGGTTAGTTAATATTTATAGCCCTTACTTATTAATAGTAATAGGTATACTAGGTTTAAGGGTAGCTTACTATATAGCTATACCTACCGTTTAACGTTTTATAGCTTAGTATTATTAGCGCTAATCTCCTTAAAGAAGTCTCTTTAATATTCCTATCTCGCGTTATATATAGCTTGCTTTTAAGCTATAGCCGCTTCTTATAGCGCTTTTTAGTTTGCTTAAGTCTTATATCCCTTATAATATCTTTAGGCCCTTTTTATAGCTTAGGTAGCTTAAGCCGCCTTTAAGGTAAACTATGCGTTGCCCCTTAAGATTACTTACTTTTAGTGCGGGACTATTACGCGGGCAATTTTATTAAGATCGTTATATAAGCTATCTATTTTTATATTAATCTCCTATAAGCTACGGAGTATAGGCTATTATATCCTAAGCTAGGATAGGGTTTCCGCTTTAACCTATTTCTTTTCCGCCTCCTTTTACCTTAGTATAGCTAATACCTCCTTTAGCTTAAAACCTATCTTAAATAAAACTACTTATAGGATATAGTTAGACCTTATAAGATCTAGGTTTAGGCCGATAAACTATATAGCCGTTTCTATTATAGCCTATATAAAGTTAATCGTGCTATCTTTATATTTATAAAAGAAACGTATATATTCCCCTCTTAGCATAGCTAGCTTAAGCCGGAGCCGCGCGGCCTCTTTAATAAACTATTTTACTTTATTAAAAGTCCGGTTATAGGCGTCTTAAAGCGAGTAATAGATATTAAAGTCCTTTATTAAGACTAGCGGGCCTTAGCTATTAACTTTACTTTAAGCCTTAGCTAGGCCTATTTAAATTCCTTTTAGTAGTAAGTATAAGGACCTTAACCTTATACCGTTGCTAAAGGTTATCTCCCCTTAGTTATATCCGGTCTATAGTATCTACGTCCTTATATTATACTTCTTATAAATATATATCGCGTTGCGGCCCTCCTTATAAACTAGCCGGTATAGTACGCCCCTTAAAGGCGGGGCCCTTAAGCCTTATATTTTCTCTATCTCTTAAAGCGCTATTATATTATACTTAGCGCAGTAGCTAAGGGCTAGTTATACTAGCTTATATCTCTTTTATATATTTTAATAAAGGATTTTTAATTTTATATATAAAGGGTTAAGGTAAAGTTCGTCGTTTAAGATAAAGTAATAGCTTAAGTTAAGAGCAATACGCTTTATTATCTTATATATCGTTTAATATTACTTAAGTTAATGCTTACTACTTATACCTTAGCCGGCGGGGCTAATAGCGTCTGTCCGTCCTTTTTTAGCCGCTTAAGGCGTTTCCGCGCTTATAATAAAGTAGGCCCTTAATCCTTTATAAAGGGGAGGGGGATTTAAGGGTCCGGTTAGCTATAGGTATTAACGAAGCATTATAAGCAGTTTAAGTAGTAGTCCCTTACTTTATCCTAAGCTTTTACCGCTATAAAGTAAGTATAAGACTACGCTAAGTACTACTTACTATAAAATACGTAGTTATAAAGGATTTCGCCTTTCTTTATACGGCACTTATCCTCGCCGCCTATATATAAAGTCCCCTTATAGTAAGCGTAGAGCTATATTAAAGTATAACGTCTAGCGATATACTTATATTTATAGTAGTTATAGTATTTAATAAGTCTAACCGATTTATTATATAGCTTATATTAAAATATCTAGGCCTTAAGGAATAAGCTTATATTATATAGCTTATTAGCCTCCGCTAAGCTACTTATATTAATAATAAAGGTTATAGCTATTAAAGTCTTAGTTTAAGGGCATATTACTCGCGCCTATATAACTTTTACTTTATTAATATTAGCGATCTCCTTAATTAAAAGCGCTTTATCCGTTTTAAAGACCTTTATAAAGACATTCTTCGCAATTACTATATAGGCCCTACGCGCTATCGCTACCTCTAGCTTAAAGACGCTCCTTACTTAGTCTTAGTTTTACTAGTAAGGTTATGCCGCCGTATTAAATATTACCGTAATATCCCCGCTTAAGAGGCGTCTTATTACTATAGTAAAAGAGATATTAAGCGCTACGTTAATTGCTTTTACTATATCCTTCGGCTTATAGTTTAAGATATCCGGCGTCGCTTTTATCGGGATTACTACTAGCTTACGTTCGTGCTAAGGCGGGACCGGCTTTATCTTTATATCGTATTATGCCGGCCCTTTAAGGCCTACTATTACTATTACTTAAGTCCTTTTAAGTCCTCCCCTTAAGCCTTAAGCTTAGCCTTATCTTAGTTCTTTATATATAGCTTCCTTTATCGCGCTTTAAATAGCCTTATAAAGCTTAAGGTCGGCCCGTACTATAGTTAGCGCGCTCTTAGCGCGCTCCTTAAAGCGGAGGAGGGTTTCGACTACTACTTATACTTAGTCGAACTATATATATAGGACTATACTTACGATTTTATTATAAGCCTTCTTTTCGTTAGTATTACGTATAGTCCGGCTAGGCTACGCGCTATTATCTCGTTTAAGTATATTCGACTCTTTATTTAAGTGCGTAAAGCTTAAGGGCGTTTTATTATACTAAGTGCTATAGTCGATGCCGGTATAAGGCGGACTACCCCCTTACCCTTATATCCCCCGGCTACGCCGCGATATCGTCTTAAGGGGGGTAACTAATACCGCCGAATTAATTCTTATTATTAATAAGAGTTTTAAACGCGATACGCACCCGCTGCGGGCGAGTGTTTAGTTTGCGAAGAGTTTTTTTTAGTAAAAGAATAGTAATACTAATAAGTTATATTAAGATTATATTTATTAAGCTATAAGGATAAGAAAGTAGTAAATATAATATTCAGCTAGCTTATTAAGTAAGGATAATTAAAATAGGTTTATAGGCTAACTTTATTCGCAGCGCTAGTATTTATAGTATAGAAAATAGTAAATAAAAAAGAAAAAGGATAAGTAGTCGTAAACTTATAAGAGATTAACGCTATTCTTACTTTAAACGCTTATTTAATATTACTTTAAAGTAATATAATTAAACGCCTTTAAAAAGGAAGTTTATTAATATAGTAAACGTATAATCGTTTTTTTACTAGTTTTTAGTTTACTAAGACTACTAAGAAAGATTTATAGTTTTAAGCTATTATAAGCTAAAACAATCGCTTATAATACTTATAAGCATTAAAAACTCCCTAATATATATTTAAAAGTTTATTAATAACGTTATTTATTAATACTAAGAATACGTAGCGGCTTAAATTAATAATATTATTATCTATTTTAATATTGCTAAAAAAACACTTTTAATACTTAAGGGTAGTATTTCGCGCTTTTTATAACTATAATATTACTTTATTTAAATTAAAGTCTTTTTTAGCATACTTATTTATATAACTCCTTATATTTAAAGTAAACGCTATTAGCTTAATAAATATAGATAAATATATATAAGCTTTAAAGAATATTACGTTCTTAAAAAACCTTTAATAGCTTAAGAAATCGATTAGCCTTACCGAATAGCGATGCTATATAGTTTTATATTTAGCTAAAGAAGTTAACGTTTTATAAACATAAAAAAAAAGCTACTTTAAGTAAGATAGGAAGAAGAAGTCCTTTTAAAGAGCTAAGAATAGGTATAATATACCGCGAAAGCCGCTTTTTAGCTTACTTTAAAAGAATAAAAAGCTTTTACGAATTAACCTAAAAAGCTTATTAAGCTTAAAACGATTTACTACTTTAACCCCGCTTAATAGCTATTTATTTAGATCGATATATCCTAAGAATATAAAGTAGCGGCTATAGCTTTTTATTTTAAAGAAAGTACGAAATAAGATAAAAATACTTTATTAGCTTAAACTAAGGTTTAGCTTATTATTTACTTAAGCCGCGCTTTTTAAAGTAAAGAGCCTTAATATTAGCTTATAAAGCTTAAAGTAGCCGGTTTAGTATAAGCGGTTTATAAGCTACGTATTATAATACTATTTATAAAAACGCTATAAGTAGTTATCTTTACTAACTATATAAGTACTTATAAAATCGTATACGAAGAATCTTTATTCTTTATTAGTATAAAATTTAATAATAAGCTAGTTCTTGCCTTTTAATACTTAAGCTAATTCCCGCTTAAGGAATATTATATCTTAAGCGTTGAAAACGTTATACTAAACGCTTTTTTATATTTACTATATTAAGACGATAAGCTAGTATCCTTAAACTAAGAAAGAGAATTAAAACGTATTTAAAAAGATAAGATAATAAACTATATATTCCTTTATATAAAAGTATTAATTAAATTACTACTCCGCTAAAAAATAATTAACGTATACGCAGTAGATATATAGTAAGTAAAGATTATTATATAACTTAGTAATAAGGACGGTATTCTTAACCTTTTATTCTTTTAGTTATAAGAGTTACTATACTTTATAAAGAATAATAAACGCTAAAAACTATATATTTTTAAGACTTATGCTAAAGAAATTGTTAAAAACGCTTATACTAAATATTTTTATACTAGCTATACTTATATATTATAAGATCTATTTAAAAGCTTCTTAATCTTATAGCTTTATAAATATATAAACAAAGTTATAAATAGCTATAATACTTATTAATATAATTAAACTAATTAAAGTAAAACGCTAAGGTAGCTTATTTTAATTTAAAGCCCGCTAGTTTTATACTATATAATAGCGATAAACTTTATTACTAAGCTCTTAGTAGTTTAAGCTAAATAATCCTTATAAAATAATCTTATAAAGAACTTTTTTAATACTTTATTAACTATAACTAATAAATTCTTAAAGATATATCTCCTTATTTTTAGTAATAACTAGTTTATAGTAAAAGACTAAGTATAAGCGTTATATACTAAGCTACTCTACGCTAATTAAGGGATTTTAAAAGGGATAATCTTTAACCGGGATATAAAGTTTACTTTAATAAAATGTTTAACTATTTAACTATATAAAAACATTGCGCGCTAGTTGTTATATAGTAGGATAATTAACGTATATAGCGGATTTATACCTTAACAGCCTTCTTATCTCGATATACTTAGTATAAAAGATATAATAGTAAAAATCCCGCGTATATACTATAGTAAAAAACCTATACCTTTATTAAGAATTAAACAAGGTGCTATATAAAAGCCGGGCTTATAACTATAAAATATTTAACCGTTTAACTATATAAAAACATTATGCGCTAGTTATTATATAGTAGGATAATTAACGTATATAGCGGATTTACACCTTAATACTTTAGTATTTTAGCGGACTTTATAATAAGCCTTTAGATTAAAGCTTTTTATATTTACCGCTTAGTACTTTTAAACTAATAACTTATTAAAAAACCAAAACTAAACTATAAAAATCGCGCTACGGTTCTTTACTACTAATTTCCTAGACTTATATTAAGCTAATACGCTAATAGCTTTTTAGTTTAGCCTTAATAACTCCTTCTCCTTAATAATTTATATAGTTTTAAGCGAGCTTATTATAAAAATAAGAATAAATAATAATCTTAAGTTCTTTATTAACTACTTATATTTAAAAAACTAAGAGGTCTTATAAGAAAAAGCTAAGTTAGCTATTACTTATACTTAAGCCGCTATAAAAAATAAAGATAATAAGAGATACCGCTTACTAAAGTTTAAGCCTAGCGATTAAGTTTAGTTATAGCTTATTTAAAGTTACTACGTTATAAATAGTAAACTAGCAAAACTTTAAAAGAGATATACTAAGCCGTTTAAAGTTACCGCTTAAGTAAAATAGCTTATATACTAGTTAAATATAAAAAAGTCCTTTAATATTTATTTAGTCGTTTTAATAGTATAACTACGGCTAGTAAACAAGCTAGCTATATACTTAAAGCTAGTTTAAAATAAAAGGACGCCTTACTTAAACGAATAAGAAGTTAAACGAATTTTATAAAGTTATATAATTTAAAAAGGCGGCGGAAAGCTATAAAAGGAGTTTCTTATAGTATAAAAAGGCTAGCTAAGAAGCTATAACTTTTAAGTAAATAAAAAAGCGGTCTTTTTACTAAAGATTATAAAGGCCTTTAAGAAAGTATAAAAGGAGTTAGCTACTTAAGTAGTTTAAATAAGAGTATTATAAGCAGCCTTTATAACTTAATATAAAACTTTTTAGCTAAGAGAATTAAGTAGTTAAGCCTAAGTATAAGACTTAAAAGCTATTATAAGTTATAAGAAACTATAACTTACCGCGCTTAAAGGAATTAGTTATTTTAATAATAATATACTGCCGTTTACTTTAAGTAACGGGGCTCTTTTTAGCCTTATAGTATACTTATTTAAATTTTCTTTACTACTTAACCGCTTTTACTTCCTTTCTTTCTTTTATAACTATACTTCTTTTAATCGCTAGCCTTAGCCCGCTATACTTTACTTACTTTTATATATATAGCCTCTTTTACCTTAAGTTTATAATCCTTATACTTTTATTTTAAGTCTTTTTATTATTTAACGTCTCTTATAGCTAAGATTAGCTATTTTATAACTACTTTTTTAGCTTACTTTTATATAAGCCTTTATACTTTTAATATAAAGAATATAAGTAGGCGCTTAAGTTATATAAAAACAAGGCGGCTATACTTTATAGCTTTAAGTCTTTTAATAAGAGCTAAAACTTTAAGATTTAAGCCTTTATATAAACCTATACCGCTTTTTATAACCGCGCTTAAGCTAATAAGCTTAACTTAAATTATAGTACTATAAAAAATAGCTTATACTACCCTCTTTAAACGCTTAACTTTAACGACTTACTTTTTAGCTTTATACCGCTATATAGTTTAAACGGCCGCTTTTATAGTAACCTAGCTATGCCTCCTACTTAGCTTTTATAGCTTAAAAGCCCCCGCTACTTATATATTTTTAAGGCGTAGCCGGAAACCTTTACTAATAAAATAACTAGCCGATACTTAACGTTTTTAAGCTAGCTAACCTTATTATAGTCTTTAAATTTATAGTAGCTACTATAGCTAGTAAAAACTTACTTTAATAAAATAACTAAAACAATATCCGCGCTATCCTTAACTATATATTTTAAGCTTAGCTTAATTAGTTTATAGCTAGGTTTATAATAGCGTTTTAAGCTATTATAATAAAACCTTTATCTTACTTTATATATAGTTTAGCCTATATAATAAAGTCCCCCTCTTAGCTTATAGCCGCTATAAGCCTTAAAGACTTTTTTAGTTCTACTTAGTATATACTTTTCCTTTTAGCTACTATACTTAGCCTTATTATATAAAGGCGTATAAGCGCTTTATTATAGTCTATCCGCCGCCCTTTTTTAACTAAAGTAAATAGTAATAACTAAGCTTGCGATATATTTTGCCGCTTGATTTTATAAAAGCTATTAATAGTAATTAATATAATTCTTAATAAGCTTAGCTTTATAAAACTATATGTTAACGATAAGATTATAATAATTAAGAGTTTCTGCCTAGTTATAAACTACGCTAAGTTTTACTTATAAGCTTAAAAGAAATTTAAGTATAACTTAACTTTATCTTAAGTAATAAAGTTCTTAAGGTTTAATATCCGCTTTATTAGCTATACTAACTACGCGCTTTATATTCTTATATAAAGAGACAGTCTTGCGATACTACTAATTAAGTAGTAAAGATAGTAAATAGTATAATAAGCTATAGTACTACTTAGCTACTTACTTTATTATAAGACGAAAGCTTATAAAAAGGAAAGTCTCTTAGCTTTAGTTACGGGGGCCTATTAACTACTTATTAAGTTAGGACTAAAAGCGGGGCTTCTTACTTAATATATTCCCCGCACTTAGCTAGCTTATACTATTAGTACTATTTTTATAATTATCCCCCCTTTATAATAAACGCCTTTAGCTATTTAATTAAGAGTATATTAAATATATTATTATAAGGCATTTAGTAATATAAGGTTATAATTATATCCTTAGTTAGTATTATTATATAAGTATATATAATTAAAATATAGTAATATATACGCTTAGTAGTCGTATATAATTAAATATAGCGTTAAATACGCGGGGTTATATATAGGGTTATAGTAACGTTAATTGCCCTTAAGTAATTATAAGTACTATACTTATATATTAGTAGTAATATATTAATTAAAAGTTTATTATGCTTATTCTTATACCTTTTATTTTTTCTTCCTTTTTTTAACTTTTCCGTAATTATCTATTATTAAGTTCTTTATACCTTTTCGCTCCTTATTTAATATATATTCTATACCTTTCTATTATCGCTAATATACCTTATACTTTAAAGCCGCGCTTAATTAATAAGCGCGCCGATTTCCTACGTTAGATATAGTATTAACTCTTAAGGGGTTTGCCTTTAAAGCGTTATAGTCGCGATTAAGGTTCTCCTTAAGTCCTTAACTCTCTTTTAGCCGGAAAGGCTAGTATTAATATTAAGAGAGGTTAAGCTAAGGAGACGCTTAGCTCGCTATTACCTTATAATAAAGGAGCACCTCCCGAAAAGGTACTTATACCTAACTTAATACCTATCCTTAAGGATAAAGTTATTAATATACTTATTAATAATTAATAAGTATAAAGTAAGTCCTTTATCTTTAGTATTAATAGTGCTAATAATAATACTACTCCTTAAAAGTAGTAGTAGTAGTAAGACTAATCGGGCTTTAAGATACTAATAATATTTAGCCGCGATACTCCGCTTATTATGCCTTTTCTTAAAAGAGAGTAGCTTAATATAATAAGTAGTAGTAATAGTAATAGTAATAATAATACTTAAATTAATATAAGTAATAATAAGGCTAACGTCCTTATTGTTTTATAAGCAAAACGTATATAGTTTAAAGCTAAAGCCCGCGCTATTTATACTAGCGGTATAATACCCGCTAAACTTTAATATATATATTATTTCCGTATTACTATTATAGCTTATAAGGCATTTAAGCTAAAGCTTATTAAGATTATAAAGATTAAGTATATTTTCTTTAGTATTACCTCCGCGAGGTATAAGTAATACTATTAATATATAGCTACTTATAATTAAGTATATTATTAATTAACTATAACTATTAATTAAATCTATTATTACTATTTATTAGCTAATTGTTATATTAGCGGCTATACTTATAGCCGGCGACTATGCCGATATAGTCGCTATACTTAATTATATTTAAGAGCTTAATATACTTAACGTTAATAATATTAACTTTAAGCATAATAATAACGATAATAATACCTTTATATTTAATAAGGAGGCTCGCCGCTATCTTACTATAATAGCTTAGTATCTTTATAAGGTGTTTAATATTACTAAGATAACTTATTAAAAAGAGAATAGTATTATAAGTACTAAAAAAGATATAATAGTAATTAATATATAATTAATATACTAGCAATTAGCTAACGATCTCTTAGTCTTAGTATAGCGACTATCGCACGCTTATTAATAAGCGGCGTAAGCTACTTACTTAGTTAACCTTAGCGCTGCCTTTTAGTATTAATATAGCTAGTTTAAAGTACTATGCTTAAGAAGTATAGTTAAAACTCCGGCTACTTATAGGCAATATAGGCTATATATCTTAGCGATACGCCTTACTTATTATAAAAGCGGAGGTAAGTGCTATGCTAATTAAGATATAGCTAATAAAAGAGAGGGGAATGCTAATATTTCCCTCCTTAACCGATATAAATAAAAGGACTATTTAGTAAGTTCTTACAATACTAATAAAGCGTCGATATAAGTAAAGGACGGTTTAGGTTTATCTTTTCTTTTATCTTTCTTTTATCTCTCCTTTATTAATAATATAAAGTAATAATAGCTTAGCTTATAGTTTCTTTCCTTTATTATTATCGTTTTAAGAAGGACTTAGCTTAGCTTTATATTTTCTTTTAGTTATTTACTCTTACTTACTTTTCTTCCTTAGTTTATATTTTACTAATTTATAAATAGTTACCTTAACTAAGGATATAGTTAATTAGTAGCGAATCGGTATTAAGTTAATAAGGAATCGTAACTTAATAAGTAAGTTATCTTTATACTTTTAGCGTCTTAGCCTTTACTTAGTTTTACGTTTCTTTTTTTTTAATAAGGTTAGTAAAGTATTCGCTAATAAGTGCTTAGCTATTCGCTATATCCTTAGTATTAACTTACTAATTATACTTTACTAGCTATCCTTTTTACTTAACTAAAAAAAAGGTATTACCTTTAACGCGTTTTTTATTTAGTACTTCTTAAACTTTTTATTCGCTTTCTTTATCTTAAAGGTTAAGTATTATTAATAGTTTAGCGCCTCCTTAGTTACCTAGCTTTTCTTTTTAAGGTTTTAATAAGCTAATATAAAATATATTATATATATATAAGTACTTATTTAAGAGAGCTAAACGATAAGCTAGCTTACTTCTTAATAGCTTATAGTACCTAAAAAGGCTTAATATACTTAAGAGATAGCTTTCCCTTCTTATCCTTAAGTTATAAATTCTTTATAAAAAGCGTAATAAGGTTATTAACTTTAAGTAAAAGTAGTTAGTACTTAAAGTTATAATACTTTGCTTATGCTTTAATAGCCTTTTGCTAGTATTCTTTAAGTCGTTATTATAGAGTTTTTAGCTTATTAATTCTTACTTTTACTTTAAGCACCTCCCCCTTTATAATATTATCCTTAACGTTAATATAAAAGTTTAGCTAGTAGCTAAAAAGGGCCTTATTAAGGGATAGCTTAGTAGTAATATTAATTGCGTTATTATACGCAAATTATACTACTTAGAGAAAGGACGCTTAGTTTATTTATTTTAAAATTATAAAGTATCTTAAGTAGTAGTATACTACTTAATTTTTACGCTTTATTTACTTATTAGTTTAAGAGTAAAACGCTATTAATAACCTACGTTTTACTTATAAGATAAAATATAGGTCTAACTAAAACTTACTAATAAATAATAATCCTTTATTTATAACTACGCCCTTTAAAGGCCTATATACTAACTTAACGTTATAATAAAATGCCCTTACTAGCTTAAGCGCGTTTATTATCTTAAAATACGGAATAAAGAGGTAGTACTTAGTATATTAGTTTACGATTATTAATATTACGTTAACTTCTCGCCCTTTATATTATACTTTTAGTAGACTTATAATAAAGTTTATTAATAGTTCTTTTTATAGTCGCATAAGGTATAATAATAATTATATAGCGCTATAAGGGCAATACCTCCTTAATATAGCGGCTTAATATACTAAGTATTCTTAGATATATTAATTAATATCCCTTATTATATTTTCTTAGTAGAAATTCCTTAATAGTAATTTACCTATTTATTAGCCTCCGAAATATCCTATTAATAAGTCGTTATAATAAAGTTATATTAACTTTTACTATAAGGTAATATTAAAAGGTACTACGATTTATTCTTTTTATAGTAGTAATCTATTTAGTTATAATAACTAAGGATACTTCTCTTTTAAGAAGTTTTTAGTCGCTTTTCGTTAAGCAATTATTATATCTTCGCTTTAAGTGCGTTTTAGCAATTTTAGTAAAGTATTAAAAACTTCTATAGCGTATATTAAAAGGCCGTAAGCTATATCTCTTATAGTCTTTCTTAAGAGTAGCTATTTATAACTAGCTCTTTCTTTAGCTTATATAGCTAGCTATTTAAGGTCCGCTTTTAAGTTAGTAGTAGTTCGCTATATAAAAGCTTATATATTTTCCTTATATAAAGGCAACTCGCTATACTTATACCGGCTTAAAGTTAAGCTTTCTTTTGCTTATAAAGACTTTTTATTATCCCTTTATAGATTATTAATAGTTATATAATTTATTAGTACTAGCTTTAACTAAAGCTTTAGTAGTAACTTTATAGATAAGGGCTTCTCGCCTTTATATTTAAGTATTCTTAATAGTGCGTTAGCTAGGTTTAATTTCCTTGCTTTATACTTTATTATAAAGTTAAATAGCGCTAAGTATATATACTATTATACTTATCTTTAATTAAAGGAGGTTTAGTATATAAATATCTAAAGGTTAAAATAGTTAGATAAGACCTTTACTTATTACGCGGCTCCTTTAACGTAGTATTGCTAGTATTTAAATAACTTTATAATAGTAAATAGTTCTTAGTTTAAGACTCCGTAGTTTAACTTAGCCTTAGTAAACTTCCTTAATTAAAATATAATTAAATAGTAGCGACCCTTATCGTTAAGATAGGATAAAATGCTTGCTATTATATATTATAATATATTGGTTTTAATTTAAGTATACCTCTTTAAGTCGTAGTATTAAAGTAAGGGTATATTAGTAAATACGTCCTTTAAAGACTAAAACGCTATAAATTCGGTCGCGTTTAAGTTTACTCTCCTTAGCTTCTTATTATTACTATTACCTTTTAGTAATATAGTAAAAGGTATTATTATATAAGAGTAGTAGTAGATAAAACAATAGTAGTAGTTATAAAACTTAAAAAAGACTTAAATATCTTAATAAGTATTAAGTACTAGCTATTTAGTAATTGCTTTTACTTATTAAGGATCTACTAATATTTTATTAACTAATAAAATAAAAGTAAGGAATTTAATTAATTGCTAATAAAATATATATTTAAATAGCTTTGCGAATAGTTACGCCGCGCGTAGCCTCTTTATAACTTATTAAAGGTATTTAATATATTCCTCTTTTATTTACGAGAAGATAAAGATATTATTAAGATATACTATATAAATAGTATCGATAAGGCCTTTTAACGCTTAATTAATATAGCTTTAAAATAAGGTATTTAAAGTATTTATAGTATAATTAAAAGGCTATCTTTTACTTATCGCTTTTTTTTATATAGATATACTAATATACATTTCGAATATTAATCTTAAAAAAGAATTTAGCTCCTTAATAGCGGTTAAGGATCTTTAAAATAAAAAGTAAAGTATACTAATTCTTTTATATAACGCGGTTAAGTCCTTAGTAGTTTATAGAAAGATAAAGGCTACCGTCCTTTTTTAAGATAAAAAGAATTAGTGCGCTTACTAAGCTTTATAATTCTTAGATAATACTACGTCTTATAAAGTTACTAATTTAGTCCCTTAACACTTATAATTTATTACGGGATAAAGGGTAAATCGGTTTAAAAGGTAGTTTTATACCGGAAGTTAAGTTAATTATATAATCTATTCTTTTCTTAATTAGTAATAAGTTAGACTTATTTACCGAGAAAACGTCTTTAAATTAGTATAAAGTTAGTAATATCTTAGTTTATTCTCTTTCCGGAATCTCTTTATTGTTATCCTTATTTAGTAACGGAATTAACTTAAGGTTAGTAGCGATTATATAAATATAGACCTTATTTTAATAATCCTTTACGAATTTTTATAGACTCTATAAGGTACCGCTGCCGATTTAGTGCTTAAACTACTATTACTTTTTCTATAGAATAATATAGGTTTTCTTATCCGTAATTACTATAGTTAACTATAAAATTAAAATATAGTTATTTAGCATAAACTTATTAATACCGATATAGTACTAAGTAATTATCTTTTTAGTACCTCTTATATTAATAATTCTTATTAAAACCTCTTAGACCTTATAGTTAGTTACCCGATTATCGCTTAGTTTTAAGAGCTTAAGATATAATAGTAAGACTTATAGTAAGCCTTATTAGCGTGCGAAATATATATTTACTAAGTCTACTATACTATAAGTATTTAAGTATACCTTTATATTAATAAGGTTTTACCTTAGTAGCACTACGAGAGTTTATAATAGCTCCCCTTAAGGTATTAATATAGCTAAAGGAGAGGCGTTTACTCCGGCCTTTAAGCATTTCCTTATAAAGCGGCTTTAATATATAAGGTATTCGCTAAAGTATTTATAGTTAAAGCTAAGGTATACTTATTTATATAATAACTTAGCTTATTGCATTTAAAATAGATAACCTTTTAGTTTTAAGATAAGCCTTAGCCTTAGCCTCGCACTTTTTTATAACCTTAGCCGCGGCTATATTAAGGGGTATTTAAACGTAAATCTCCCCTTATTATCGTTAAGGTATTAATAGTGCTTTAGTAGCGAGAACCTCTTTATTGCCGTTTACTACGGCCTCTCTTATAATAAGAATTTCCTTAGTTAAAGGATTTTAAACTTATTCCGCGCTATCTTAATTTAAAGGTTATGCTTAAACGGCGTTTCTTACTATTTATAGCGTCTTAGTAGCGTTAAGCTACTTAAACTAGTTCTTCTTTACTATACTTATAAATAAGTATCGAATAAAGGTTAAGTTACTCTTAAAGCTTTAGTTATAACTTAGCGAAGAACCTTAATAACTATATTTACTTTAATAACCGCTTAAAATACCGTTTAATAAAGTTAAGGTAAAGGCTAAACTTTAATAAAGACTATATATCTTATTACTAAGCGTTCTTAAGCTACGTTACTAAGAGTATTTCTTTATTTACTATATCCTTAATAATTATAAGTATTTATTCCTTAAAATAGATCTAGCTTACGCTATATTGTTCTTAATTAATCGGCGGTTATTCTTTAAGGTATCGGCGCTATCTTACTTTATAGTTAGTATATATATAATCTACTATAAATAGGATTTTAATCGTCGGGGTATAGCTTTAAACGTATCCTTTAAGTTATAGACTTAGTTAAGTCGTTTTTAAGAATTAGTTAATTAAGCTAACTAAGTAATATTTTTAAGCTTTACCTCGCTACCTCGATTAGTTACTAAATCGGGGGAGTCCGACTAATAACGCCTTTTTAATTAATTAAGGAGTAAGCCTCCTTTTTCTTATATTTCCTCTTTAAGCTATACGATATGCTCTTATAACTATTAAGTCTCCTTTAGTTCCTTAATATAGCTTTAAAGGGCCTTTTATATTTCTTAAAGTAGCGGGGACTAAGTACTTATTAATAAGGATATTCTTAATAGCACTTTTATTATCTTAAGTATAAAAAGTATTTAATCGGATTCGTTATCTAAATAAATCTTTTATACTTATAAGCCTTAATTAAGGTTACGTTAGCTTCGCCGCGCTAGTTTAGCACCGCTTTGCGATCCTTTCGCTAATACTATCTTTACTAAGTAATTTAAAAGGGAAGCTTGAAAAATTATAAGAAGATAGTCTTATAATACTACTAATTAAGTAGTAAAGATAGTAGATAGTACGATAGGTTATAGTATTGCTTAGCTACTTACTTTATTATAAGACTAAAGCTTATAAAAGGGAGAGTTTCTTAGCTTTAGTTGCGGGGGCCTATTAACTACTTATAAAGTTAAGACTAAAAGCAGGGCTTCTTACTTAGCGTATTCCCTATACTTAGTTAGCCTATATTATTAGTACTATTCTTATATCTTATCTTTAAGGCCTTTTTTATAAAGAGGTTTTTTTAGACTATAAAATACATAAAAACCCTTAAAAGTAATAAATTAAGTATTAAGGCTATTAAAGACCTTATTATTTACTTTTAAGTAAGAATATAAACGTTTAATACTTTAATACTAACTATTTTTATTATTATTAGCGGAATAACCTAGCCTTACTTTAGTACTTTCTTAGTAGCTAAATACGTATTAGTTAGTAGAAAAGTATAAGTCGTAGCGCTATATAAAAAGGATAATAAGTTAAAAAGTCTAGTAATAAAAAGCGGGGGATATTTATAATAGCGGTAGTAAGTAAGATGAAATATCTTGCTTATAAGCGGCCTATAAAGCTAGTAAGTAATACGGAGAAATTAGTAAGGGATTAAAAACAGTATAAAGAGTAAGTAAGATAAAGATGTAAAATAAGGCTTAAATAAGCTAGTCTTTTATAACGTATTTTATTATAAAAAGATAAATATTCCTTAGCGTAAAGACTTCTTACTATCCGATTAACGCTTAAATATACGCTTAAAAAAGGTTAGAAACCTTATTACTAACTTTAGCTAAATATACTAGTCGCTTTAATAAGATAAAAAACGCATAGCTAAATAAGTAATAAGAACTTATAATAAAAATATTTACTTATTATCTTAAGCTACTTAACTACTACTAGCTAAATAAGCTAAAAAACTAATAAAAGAATAAAGATAGTATACTATTAATATAGCATAAAAACGCTACTATAAAGCTATTACTTAGCGCCCCCTTTACTTTTTTTTTACTTTAAACTAATAAGAATATTAGCTTTTCTTTCTTACTTAAAAGAGTTATTATAAAATTTAAACGGCTATACTTAAACTCTTTACTTTACTTTTAAGGAGCTTTATAAAACCCCGCGGCGGGAATGCTTAAAGCACGCACTATAAAAGCTTACTTAAAGAGACGCGATAAACATTATTAATCGGACCCCGCTAAAGTTTTTAAGATATAATTATAAATACTTAAAAGCCTATTTAACTATAGTTTATAATATTTTTAACTATAAAGGATACTATAAAAACTATTAAACGGATTTTACTAGCACTTTTAAAGGATATTTAAGAATTTTTATAAGATATCTTAACTATAGTTCGGCTTATTTTTAATTAAAAAAGTACCTTAAAAGATATAGGATAGACTTTATTCCGATTTTTAAAGGATATTTAAGGATATTTAAAGGATATTTAAGGATATTTAAGGATATTTAAAGGATTTCTTTAACTATAGTTTATAGTATTTTTAACTAAGCTTATACTAAGTTTATTAAGTAATTTTATAAGGATATTTATAGTTTATCTATATACTAATAATAAATAATAAGATAGTATAGTTAAAGACCTTTAAAATTAACTTAAAGAACTAAGTATAAAGTAGCTAACTATGCGTTAAAGAAAAAATAAGCTTTTTACTATTTATAAACCCTTATATACGTTTACGTGCGGTAATTAGTCTGTTATACTAGCCTAACTAGTAGTAATTAGTCCGCGCCTTATCCTCTTATCCTTATATTATAAGGCGTAGCAATATATATAATAATCTTTTAATTAGCATATTATTATTAATATATAAGTATAATACCTTTAATTGCTTTAAAGTAATTAATATTATTATAACTTAATATATAACCCTGCGTATTTAATACTATATTGAATTATATATAACTACTAAGCGTAAATATTACTATATTTTAATTATACATATTTATATAATAAACGCGAAAAAGGAATATAGTTATAGCTTTATCCTATTAAATCTTTTATAAATAGTAAACTTAATATACTTTCAATTTAATAGCTAAGAGTGTTTATTATAAAAAGAGAATAATTATAAAAATAGTACTAATAGTATAAGGTTACTAAGTATAAGGAATATACTAAGTTTAAAAAACCCGCTTTTAATTTTAACTAAATATAAAGTTAGTAGGCTTTTATAATTAAGCTAAAAGGCTTTATTTTTTAAAAGTTTTAGTTTTATAATAAAGTAAGTAGCTAAATATTACTATAACTTATTATATTTTTTATTACTTAATTAATAGTATTATAAGACTATCTCTTTATAGTATATATATAAAAGTTATATAAATATATTATTATTATAAGTTAAAAAAGCTTATATATAAATATATATATATATAATATATTATTATAGGTAATATATATAAGTAACTTTAATAGTATAATAAGTATATACTTAAAAAGTATACTAGCTATTATATTAAAGTCGGTTTAAATCCGGCTAAAGGTATAATCTTTATAGCTAAACTAATAAACTATATATTATTAAAACACTTTTTTACTTAAGACTTTAAGTAATAAATAAGTATAATAGCTTAATTTATTTATATTATAATTTACTATTAAAAGGAGGAAAATAATACTTAGTTTAAACACTAAACTAAATAAAGTAAAAGTATCTTATTTTATAGACTTTCTAAGTTAAAACTAGCTAAAAAAAAAAGAGAAAAAAGGTTAAAAAAAGAAAAGACCTTTTTTTTTACCTTTTTAAAGCTATTAAAAAGCTTGCTTTTTATATACTTTAATATACTTTTATATACTTTATATAACTTTTAAAGTCCCTTAACTACTTTTATAGCTACTAAGAATCCTCCTAGCTATTTTTCTTATTAATAATAAGTAATATACTAGCTATTACTTATAACTAGCTTATTAAAATAAGTATTTTTATCTTAAAACCTTTTATAAGATTTTATCCACTTTTAAAAAAAGGCCTCTTACCTTAACTTTATATAAAGTATTAGTTAATTACTAATCTTTTAATATTAATTATTAGCTAAAGGTAGCTAAAGCTATATATAACTATATTTAACTTATACTACTTATACTTAATACTAACTGTTTTTTACTATTAAGCTATATTATTTATCCTTATAACTACTAGTATTTATTTTAATAGTAATATACTTATAGCTATTAGTATTTACTTAACTAGCTACTTTTTTATATTTAGCGGTATATACTTTACTATATATAAATACCTCCTAAGTACTTAGGAGTACCTATAAAATAGCAATTTTATAATATATTCTTCTTTTTAAAGTCTTTCTAAACTTAAAAAGACAATTAAAAAATCATATTTTAAAAAAAGTATACTTTAGATTTTTTAAAAGAACATCTTAATTTAATTCTTTATTTAAGATTAAACAAAATCTTTATATAAAACAAAGAAGATATTATTATAAAGTAAATAATACTAAGTTATATAGATTTAATTAAAAAGTTTATTTCTAACTATTTTTCTTTTACGTTTACTAATTAAAAATAGTAAAAGAAACTAGCTTAAAAAAGCTAGTATATTCTTTTAAGGATTTAGTAAATTAAATTCTTAACTTTTCTTAAAGTATGTCTTAAGTGTTTTATTAGTTTTTAAGTATTGTTTATATTAAAATAGTTTTTTTTACTTTACTAAATAAAGGTTTTCCTTGTTTTTTACTTTTTTAATAAGTATAGTTTTTACTATATATTTACTTTTTTTACTTTTTTTAAGTTTAACTTTATAGCTAACTTAGCTTTTAATAAAGTCGGCTTAAATAAAATAAAATAAAATAAAAAAGAAGGTATATAAGTAAACTAATTAAAAGTTTTAACTTATATTTAACCTTTTTTATTTTCTTTAAAACTTTAAAATGTTTTATTTTCTTATAATTTAAAAACTTATTAAGTTTATTAGTCTTTAAGTTTTTCGTTAAAAACATACTTTACTGCTTTTAAATAAAAATAGTTTTAAAAACTACGTCTTATTATAATAATATAATATACTTTTAGCAATATTTTATAATTTAAATTTTATAAATCTATATAAGCTAATTAAGTACTCGGAGTTTAATATAGTTTTTTTACAGCTATAAGGTCTTTAAGTAAAGATTATTTATAAGCTTTAAGCATAAAGCTATAATTTATAAATACTAAAGTAATTTTAATAGATTTAAAATAAAAGGTATTAAACACGAACTATGCTATAAGTAGTTTAAAAAGCTAATTACCCTGCTAATAATTTATATAGCCTTTAAAATATTGCTTAAGTATTTAATTTTATTATTTAATTATTCTGTTTATAATTATGTAAAAAGCAGTAAATAATTTATATTTTATTTTTCAGGCTTATATTAAGCCTTGCTAAATTTTTAAATAATATTTTCAATCTTAATTTTAAAAAAAGTTCTTAACTTTAATATATCTTATAAAAATATAAGATAACTCTTCTACGTTTATTGCTTTATTTATTAAAACAAAATAACTATACTTCGTAAGAAAATTAACTATAACTAAAATAAAATTATATTTTAAATTAGTAATAAGATCTATAGACTTAAGTAGTTTTATAATAAAGTCTAAAGCTATAAAATTCCAAGGTCTTAAAAGAACCTTAAAAGGAATTAAGTTACTATAAGACTTATATTTTATTACTTTAGCCTTATTATAAATATTATATAACTTAAGAACTTTTTTTAATTTTCTACTATAAGTTAAAAGTATTATAACAGTTTTTAATCTTATTATAAGTTTTTATAATACCTTAATAACGATATAAAGAATATTTATAAAAATCTATTTTAACTATTCCCTTAGTCTTTAAAGTAAATAATAGCTTATTTTTATAATAAGCTAATCTTTCTTCTTACTTTAAATTTTTATATATTTTCTTATTTATCTTTTATAAGAATTCTTAAGTAATTTTAAAGTAATAAATAAAATCTCTTTATATATTAAAAGTATATTTAACATCTTTAACTTAAAAGTTTTATTATTATTAAAAAATAATAAGGCCTTTTAATAAAGCTCTTTCTTATTATTAAGGTCTACTTATCTACTAATTACGCTAGCTTAGTTATTTTAGCACCTTTCTTATAAATATGTTTATAATTAAATTCTTAAAGAAATTTAGCTTATCTTATTTACTTAGTATTTAACTACTATATTATAGCAAGATAACTAATATTCTTATAGTCTATATAAACCTTTAACTTATACTTATTCTTATAAATATAGTGTTAAAATTTCTTAAAAGCATTAATTATTATAATAAATAAGGTAATAAATCTTTATACTTGCTAGCTTTTTAAAATAAAACGCTATACGCTTTAAAATATTCTTTTTATTGCGTTAGCTTAAATATACGCTTAATATAAAATTAAAAGTATTAGTTTTTAACTTTTAAAGCTTCTTTATATTATAAGTAATTAATATAAGGTTCTTAATAAGTAATTATTTAATGTTTTAAAGGCTTTATTAGCCTTTAAGTTTTACTTAAAAGGCTTTATTTTTGCTTTTTTAATATTAATAAAATTAGTATAATTATCTTAAAGAAGTTTAAATAAACTTTTTTTTAATAATTTATATATCTTATAAAGCTTTTAATTTCCTTAATATTTATAAGAATTAGCTAATCTTTAATTATATAAATCTTTTAAGTGTTTATTTTTATAAAAAAATAAGTAATTATATGCCTTAAGAATTCTACTTTATATATATAAAGGCTATATTTTTCTAGTAAAATCTATAAGCTAGCTTTTCTTAATACTTTTAGTACTTTATTAACTTTTTTATAGTTTTGCTTTAGTATATTAAAGTAAGTAATAATATTGTTAAAATAAACTATATAAAAATAGTTTAAACAAGAGTTTAATATATTATTAAAGCTTTTTATAAGAGAGTGATTTTACTACTTTAATAAATT
>JAPEBW010000486.1:0-51018 GCA_027405785.1 Ophiocordyceps robertsii | reverse complement strand
AGAGATTATTAAACCGGTATACTTAGTAAGCCGCGGCTTTTTTCGCTTTTATAGCCTACTTATCTTAAAGTTTTATTATAAGCGCGTTAAGGAAGAGGTGCTTATTATTAAGGTTAAACTTAAAAGCTAATAAGAGCTTCTTATTAAAAAAAATATCGTTTAGTATTTAACTCCTTATAAGATAAGTACTTAATCGTGCGATATAGTCGCTTTTAGCTTTATAAATATTTAAAGGATTTCCGTTTAAATAAGTAGGAATTGCTACTATTTACTACGCTTTATAGTATAAGGATAAGGGGATAAAGCATAGACTAATTACCGCTAGTTAAGGCCGGTACTATAAACTAATTACCGCTAATCGGGGCTAGTACTATAAACTAATTACCGCCGGTAAAGCCGGTATAATAGACTAATTACCGCACGTAAATATATATAGGGGTTTAGAAATAGTAAAAAGCTTAACTATTTTTAAAGGTATAGCTAGCTACTTTATACTTAGTTCTTTAAGCTAATTTTAAGGATCTTTAACTATATTATCTATAGTGCGTAAATAAACTATAGATATCCTTATAAAATCGCTTAATAAACTAAGTATAAGCTTAGTTAAAAAATACTATAAACTATAGTTAGGGAAATCCTTTAAATATCCTTAAATATCCCTTAAAAATCGCGGTAAGGTTTATCCTATATCTTTTAAGGTGCTTTTATAGTAAAAAACGGGTTAAACTATAGTTAAGATATCCCGCGGAAATCCTTAAAAATCCCTTAAAGATACCGGCGGAATCCGCTTAATAGTTTTTATAGTATCTCTTATAGTTAAAGATATCGTAAACTATAATTAAGTAGGCTCTTAACCCTCCGTAGTATTATCTTAGAGACCTTAGCGGGGTCTAACCGGTAATATTTATTATATCTCCTTAGGCGAGCCTTCGTAGTGCGTGCTTTAAGCGTTCTTATCGCGAGGTTCCGTAAGGCTTCCTTAAAAGTAAAGTAAGGAGTCCGGGCGTGGCCGTTTAGATTTTATAATAAAAAGACTATCTTAGTTTAGATAATACTTAAGAACCTATAAAGCACTTAAGAAATGCTTTAAAAAGCAAATATATAGTAAAGACTATACTTACTAAGTAAATAGAAAATTAAAAACACTTTTATTTAGTAAGTAAAAGGACTATCTTAGTTTAGATAATACTTAAGAACCTATAAAGCACTTAAGAAATGCTTTAAAAAAAGGTTAAGAATTTTAATTAATAAAACCCTTAAAAGGAAGTATTAGCTTTTTTAAGCTAGGATTTCTTTATTATCTTAAATAGTAAAAGTAAAAGGAAATCTAAATAAGATTTTCTAAAGGAAAAGATCTATAAAGATAAAAGATTAGTATTTTCTTTAAAGAATTCTTAAGGTTACTCTCTTTAAAGTAAGATTTCTTTAAAATATTATAGATAGTTTCTTAAAGGTTAAAAGGAACTTATAAGAAAAGAACGTTTATCTTTTTAAGTTTAAAAAGACCTTAAAAAGTAGAATATATAACGGAAACCTTATTCCGTTAGTAATCCTAAGTACTAAAAGTACTAATATCTAGTAAAGTAAATACTACTAAATATAAAAGAGTAAGTAATAAAGAAAATACTGCTAGTTATAAGTTATAACTATTAAAGTAAATACTAGTAGTTTTAAAGAAAGACGATATAGCTTAATAGTTAAAAACGGCTAGTATTAGCTATAAGCGGTATAGGTTAAATATGCCTATATTCGGCTTAAGCTAGCTTCGGCTAATAATAAGATTAGTATTAAATAAATCGACCGATACCTTATATAATCGACCGATGCCTTATATAAAGCTATAGTTAGAGGCCTCCTTTTAAAAAAGAATAAAATCTCGTAAAAGGTTTTAAGATAAGGATATTTAGTCTTATAAGCTAGTTATAAGTAATAAAGCATATTTTACTTATAACTAGTAATAAAGATAGTGTAAGCTATTTTTATTAGCTTAAGAAGTAGTTTAGTAACCTTATAAGTTATATAAGGTATAAGTTATAAATTAGTATATAAAAGCATATAAAAGCATATAAAAGAAAAGCCTTTTAGTAGCCTTAAAAAGGTATAAAAGGAGGTCCTTCCTCCTCCTTCTCTTAACTTCTTTCCTTTTCTTCTTTCTTTTTCTTTAGCTAGTTTTAACACGAGAAATCCGTAAAATAAGATACCCTTACCTTATTCGGTTTAGTAGTTAGCACTAAGTCTTCTTCTCCCTTTCTAGCTAGTAAATTTAAATTAGATAAACTAAGCCTTACTACTTAGTATATAAGAAATACTAAGGGTTCCGCGACACTTATAAAGAAAGACCCTTTAAAGGAAATTACTAAAGAAATTCCCTTAACCTTTATAGAAAAAGGTTCTTTAAATAAAGATTAAGATAAAGATCCTAGCCCTACTAGTCGTATAGTAGTAAAAATACTTAAGAAGCTTAACGGGTCTTATACTAACTATATAGATTACCTTAATATTTGCTTGCTTTTAAATAGCGATTATAAAGAATCTATTCTAGCTATAATAAAATAGGATAAGGATTAAGGTTTGCTAAATACTTATAAATAGGCAATAAATAGCCTTAATTTAGCTAGCTAGAAAATTGCTATGCTAAGAGAAATAAACTAACTAATTAAATATAATACTTAGGAATTCGCCTATCTCCTTAGCGATAAGGAGGCTTTAGGTAGCCGTTAAGTCTATACTATTAAGAAGGATAGTTAAAATTAAATTATTAAATATAAAGCCCGTTTTGTAATTTAAGGATTTAAGTAGATATATAGCTTAGATTACTTAAAGACCTTCTTCACTACGGCTAGACTTAAATCTACTAAATTTCTTTTTATTTTAGCAGTTTCGAATAATTATAAAGCTATGTAAATAGATATAACTAATGCCTTCGTTTACGTTAATATAGATTCGGAAGTATATATTAATCTTCCTTTAAGCTACGAACAATATACTTTAGAAGACTATTATTTTAAAAATAGGTCTTATTATAAAAAGGAAGGGATAAATCTATTAAAGTTTATAGACCTATATAATAAAGGTTTAATAAAAGCAAAGCTAAAGAAAGCATTATACGGTCTTAAACAAAGCTTAAAGCTTTAGTATACCTATTTAAAACATATACTAAGTAAACTCGGATTTTTCCCCCTTTAACTAAAAGAGGGGGTATTTATAAATAAACGCTATAAAATTGCTTTAGCAATCTACATAGATAACTTTCTTATAATAAGGCCCTTAAAAACTATAATAAAAAAAAGACTATTTAAATAATTAGCTAAATACTTAGATTTTACTATACTAAGAGATATAAAAGACTTCTTAGGTCTAAGTATATAAATTAACTAAGATAAAAAAGAGCTATATATATCCTAAGAAAAGTATACCTTAAATAAAGTAAAGGAGTTTAATAAAGAAGCTATAAGGACTTTAAATACGCTTGCTATAGTAAGATTTAAGCTAGTAAAAGCTAAGGAATAACCCTTAAAAGATGTAATATTATAATTTCAGAAAGAAATAAGATCTTTATTATTTTTAGCCTTATTTATAAGGCTAGATATCCTTTATTTATGTATATCTTATACGAGATTCGCTGCTAAACTAAACGATATAAATAAAAAGGCTTTAAATACAATTTAAAAATATCTAAATAAATACCCTAGCCTTAAGATTAAATATACGTATAATATCCCTTTAGACTTTTAATATATAAAAGGTTATACTAATACTAGTTAGGCCTTAGATTTAATAGACGCTTGCTTAGTCTTAGGGTACTGTTTTTATATATATAATAACGTTATAAGTTAGGCTTGTTTTAAGTAAAAATTAGTTGCTCTCTCTATATACGAGGCAGAATATATAGGCCCTAAGGAGGCTATAAAAGAAGCTATATATTTAAATAGTCTCTTTACTGCAATTCCTAAAAGTTTATCTATAAAGATCTTAAATAGTATTCCCCTTATTTAAATAGATAATACTGCTACTATTAAATTAGCAGAAACTCCTAAATTCTATAAGCGTACTAAATATATACGTGCTATATGTCACTATACGAGAATAAATATAAGAAATAAAGAAATCAGGGTCTTCTATATTAAATTAAAAGATAATATAGCTAATATCTTTATTTAAGAATTAAGTCTTACTTTAATTTATAAGTTTAAGACTAGATTATCTTTAGTATAAGAAGTCCTATAAATAAAAAGAGTAGTTAAAGGTTATTTTCTTTTGCTTTTTATACCTTTCCTCTTCCTAAGTTTTTCCCTTTTAAAGGTTTCCTAAATAAAAGATTAAAAGAACTAGGTTTTTAAATCACTATTAATTTTTCCTATAGACTAAGCTACCTCTTAAGTACCCTTAAATAATAAAACTATAGATTCTTTCTTCTATAAGGGTTTTCTATAAGTATATACCTTAAAATATTATTTTCCTAAAAGGAAAGGTTTTTTATATATCCTAGGTATAAAAAAGGTTTTCCTATATAACTAAGGACTTTATATTATATATATACTACCTTAATAAATTAGTAAAGATTATATAAATCTATCCTTTAAGGGAGGCTATAAGAAAGTGATTTTACTACTTTAATAAATTAGCTATTAAATCCTTACTTAATTAGCTAAGCATAAGGGGGTGTATAAATTATATAAAAACCCGTATTAAATAGCCTAGCTTTAGCTCGTTAATCTTTAAGTCCTTACGTCCTTATATAATGTCTATAACGTTATATACGAAACTAAGGAGGTTAGGGTAGCTAGATAAAACAAGGATCCGCTTAGATCTAAACTAACCTTAACTAACTTTAAATACGAATTGCTGTATAAGGAAGGGATATATAGCCACGGGGTAAAATGCTTTAAAATCAACATTTCTTAGGCTTTAAGACCGCTTAAAAGCCAGTCTAGATATATTACTCCGTTCTCTTACATTTGTCTATAAAAGGCGAATCTCCCGCTACTAAATAGCTAAAGATTCTATAAGCACATACGCACTTAATTCTTTATTAATTAATTTAAGCTAAATCCTACCTTATATAATATCGACTTCTTTATTATATGCTATTATATAATCTCTTAATTTCCTTATAATTTCGCTGCTGCTTTAACCTTTAATACTTAATAAGTATAATCTAAATACGACTTATTAGTATTACTATCCTTTTATTAAAAGAATGCGTATATGTTTAAATTTATCTATATATCTTACTCCTTTATCCTTTTAAAGGTAAGGAAACGATTAAAGGATATCTTAAACTTTTAATACTTATTTTAAGTCCTTAGCGTAAATTTAAACGCCCTTATTAGTAATAAGTTTAAGTAGGTTTTTAGTTTAGCTAATTTTAAGCTTATAGTTTATAATAGGATCTTTTTATAGGAAGTCCTTAGCGGGGTTTATTTTATTTAGGTTTTCTATAAAGGCTTCCGCTAAGGAAGTAATAGCGTTAACCTCTTTATATAGTTAAAATTACTTATTAAAGTCTATAATTATTCTTACCTTTTAGCCTTAGCGGAGTATTAGTAGTTTTTTAAAATAGTTTACTGCTATAAAGCTCTTATAATCTTATATTATCGTTTAAGCGAGCTTAAGGTTAATAAGGAAAAATATTATATTACGCTTTAATAGCGGCGCCTAAACCTATATAAGTAAAGTATAGCTAAAACTAGCTAGATTTATTATAGTAACTAAGTAGATTACCCGTCTATATATTGCTAGTCTTAGCTAAACTATCTTAACTTCGGCTTTAATCCTTTTATAGGCCTTAATTTATAAGACTAATATAAAGTTAATAAGGTCCTTTTAATAAGGAACTAAAAAGTCTTAGCTAAGTAATATATTAGCTACTAAGCGTTTTACTATTTAAGCGCCGATCCTTACTTTTATAACCGCGAGGCTATTATTTAGCCTTCTTAAAATATACGCGGTAAACTTTACTTATTTAATAATAACTATCTTTCTTACTCCTTAAATAAGAATTTATTAAGAGGAGTTTATAATTATATCTTAAAAGGTCTTTACTAAGTTAGCTTTAATAAGGCTTTAGTTTACTTTAGTATTTATATAGGCTTTAATACTTATCTTAAGCCCTTCTTTTTTATAGATTAGTAAGCGTGTGTAAGTAAATCGTAACGGCCTATTAAGGCCTAATAGCTAAACGTTAAAAGAAGCCTTAACTATTTTAACGCTTTATCGCTTTTAAATAACTACTTACTATACTAAGCTATATTTTTATATAGCAATATTTTAGTTAAGGTTAAGGGGGTGTTTATCTTTAATATATTAATAAAGCTTATTTTTTAAAGGAAATACTTTACCGTAAAATCTATATACTTTATTAGCCTCTTAAACTAAGTTTGCTATAATATAGATTATAGTTTCCTTTAAGCTTTTATTAGTATTTAACTAAGCTCTTTCCGTATTATACTTTTCGTCTTTTAAATAGTTATTAGTCTTTATTATAGTTTCTTTCTTAGTTATAAGGTATACTTACTTTAGCTTTAGCGTTAATAAGTATATAGTCTTAAAGGTTCTTTCCCTTTTAAGCTAAAAGACCTTAGCTTATATTCTTAACTATTTAAATACGTTTCTCCTTTAGCTTAATAAGTACTATAAGGCTTATAGTATATCCGCCTTAATTAAGCGGTCTAAAAACATAACCTATAGCCTTAATAAGCCTTTAATAGATAGCTAAAGCGTCTTAAGCTATTCTTTAAGTACGTATAAAGTATAGCTAGTTAGCCCTCGCTTTTATATAGGTTAAACTTATTTCTTTTATACTAATAAGTGCTTTTAAGATCCTTAAGTATATTTAACTTATAATTAAAAAAGAATTTCCTTATATTTATTAATTTATTTATTAATATCCTTATTTTTCTTAAACGTTATAAAGATTCTTATAAATAAATATTTAGTTTTTAGTAAACTATTATAATTAAGTAGTTTAGCTAGTTAAGCGCGGCCTTAGCTTTATATTATAAGCGCGATATTTAAGACTTAAAGTTAGATCTTATTACTATATCTTTAATAATAAAGTACTCTTTATTAAATGCTTATATCGCTATATTAAAGCGGATTTCAAACCGTTTTTATAAAGTAAAGATTTATCGGCTTAGTTTAATACCGGGCTTGCTAAGTTCTTCTTATTATAGTTTTAAGAGGTCTTTAAAATACTATTTTACTATATTTCTTTAAAGGAAGGAGGGTAATTAAATAGCTAATTTATCTATATAGTCCTCGCCTTTATTAATATCTTACCGGATAAAGTTAATAAAACAGTCTACTCCTTAAAATATACTAGCTTTATTATCTTCTTAAACTTTATTAAAAGATACTTTTAAAGGTCTTAATAAGTTAAATCTCCTTATATCCTTAGCTTATAATTAATGTTTTTCCTAAAGCTTAATAAGCGCGTCTTTCTTTCTTAGTACTTAAAGGAGACTAAGGAATTATTTATTTAATATTACTACTATTCTTACTAAAAAGCTTAAGGCTATACTTAGTCTTAGTATTTATACGCTAAGGATAAATAAGTTTAGCCCGCTTAAGGTATTACTTACTATATCCTTATTGCTTATAATTAAGGTCTTAGTCTTAATACTCTCGCTAAGCGCTTAACTTTTTATCTTATATAAATCTTAAAATCTAGTACGCCGCGGGGCCCTTAGCGTAAAAAGCTTATTTTCATTAATTAAAAGTCTTAAAAATGCTTTAATTAGCGCGGCTATAGCGGATAAGGCTAAATAGTAATACTAAACTAAAAACCTACGAAGTATCTTTTAAAGCGGATTTTTAGTTAAGGCCTTTAAGCTAAACTTTATTAGTAGTATGCGGTAAAAATATCCGCTAAGCTTATTATCTTAAGGAAAGAGTAACTTTATTATAAGCTTAATCCGGAGGGTATTTAGTAAGTAAGGAGCCGGATAGTTTTTAAGTTAGCTTATCCTTACTTTTTTTATTTAAAGTATAATTAATCCGTTTAAGTAATATTAAATTTAATTTACTTAATTATATAAGTTTTATTATTTTATAGTTTATCCTTTATTAGTATTTTAAAAGCACATTACTTCTTAAAAGGTAGTAGTCTTAGCTTAGCTAAGTAAGACTTATTTTATATCTTATTTAGCTTTATAGGCTATCGCGGTATAGTACCTTAAAAAAAGGTAAAGGAGATTATTAAACCGGTATATTTAATAAGCCGCGGCCTTTTTCGCTTTTATAGCTTACTTATCTTAAAGTTTTATTATAAGCGTATTAAGAAAGAGGTGCTTATTATTAAGGTTAAACTTAAAGGCTAATAAGAGCTTTTTACTAAAGAAAATATTATTTAGTATTTAACTTCTTATAAGATAAGTACTTAATCGTGCGATATAGTCCCTTTTAGCTTAGCGGATATTTAAGAGATTTTTATTTTAATAAGTAAGAATTATTATTATTTACTACGCTTTATAATATAAGGATAAGGAGATAAGGCGCGGACTAATTACTACTAGTTAAAGCTAGTATTATAAACGAATTACTATTAATTAAAGCTAGTACTATAAACTAATTACTATTAATTAAGTTAGTATAACGGACTAATTACTATATATAAACGTATATAAGGGTTTAAAAATAGTAAAAAGCTTATTTATTATTTAAAGTATAGCTAATTACTTTATACTTAGTTTTTTTAAGCTAATTTTAAGGATATTTAACTATATTATCTTTTTATTTACTATTAATAAGTAAATAAACTATAAATATCCTTATAAAATTACTTAATAAACTAAGTATAAGCTTAGTTAAAAACACTATAGACTATAGTTAAGGAAATCCTTTAAATATCCTTAAATATTTTTTAATAATTATAGTAAAGTTTATCCTATATCTTTTAAGGTGTTTTTATAGTTAAAAATAGGTTAAACTATAGTTAAGATATCTTATGGAAATCCTTAAATATCCCTTAAAGATACTAGCAATTAAGGAGTAAATAGGTGTAGAGGAGAGCAGGCTTGTAGCTACGAGTAAGGGGATTATAGAGATGTAAAGAGTGTGCGAAAAGGTAAGGAAATAGGTGAGATGTGTGTGTATAAGGTTAATAATCTATTTAAGGTAAAGGGGGGACTAAGGCTTCCTTATATAGACAATTCCTAAGCTATAAGTAACTTAAGTGATTTAGAAAAGAGCCCCCTATCTAGCGCAGTTATGTATAGTAGGCTAATAGCTATTGTTAGGTTAATATTGTATTTGTAAGCCTAGGGATTAATCCCGTAAGGAATACGAGGTGGCGTAGCGACTTAGCACGGATTATGCATATAGTCTCCACACATACCTCTTCCTAATCTGCTTATATCTTGCTTATGTGTGGGTGAAATAATACAAGGAAATATATGTAGTATGCAAGATTGTATAGCGGATTCAATGTATATTTCAGCGTATTTATGTTATGTGTTATTTATGCTGTATTTAGCCTATAGGCTGCGGGAGAGTATATTTTACTCCCTTATACTAGCGGAATCCGCTTAATAGTTTTTATAGTATCTTTTATAGTTAAAAACGTTATAAACTATAATTAAGTAGGCTTTTAGGCCTTTATAGTTATATCTTAAAAACCTTAATAAGGTCTAACTAGTAATATTTATCGTATCTCCTTAAGTAAGCCTTTATAGTACGTGCTTTAAGCGTTCCCGTTATAGGGTTTTATAGGGCTCCTTAAAAGTAAAGTAAGGAGTTTAGGCGTAGTTATTTAGATTTTATAATAGTACTTAATATATCTTAATAAAACAATAAAATAAAAAACGCTAGCTATATACTTATAAAGTCTGTTAAAGTAATATATATTAAAATAAAGCTACCGGAATTACTTTAACTTTAGTATATAAAAATAGCTATATATATAGCAAACTTCTTACTTATATATAATATAGGTTTAAGGGAGGCGCTATTAAAAGCTTTATATAAAAAGATTAAGGTTTTTTATAAATACTATATTAAATAGGTTTAAACTTAAGGTTATATTATATATATAACTAAGCCGTAAAAAACAATAGCTAAGATAGATAAAATAATCCTTAAAATATAAAAAGATAAACTTATAGGTTTTAAAAGGCTTTATAGCTATATATATAAAGTATAACTTTTTAATTAAAAGAAATTATAATTGCTTAAGATATATGCTTTTATAAAGCTATTAAAAAGACTTTACTTTTTAAAAAAAAACCTATAATATTTTAATTTTTAATAAAAAAAGATAAAGCTAGCCTTTTAAAAAATATAATACTTTATTGCTTAAGTTACTAAGAACTTTATACTTATTAAGATTAGCCGGAATATAATAATAATAATAAATATAAAGGGGATAGCTTAAGTAGCTTTTAAGCTAAAAAAAAGCAAAAAGCTAAAGTAATAATAAGCTTTAAGCGGCTATTATTATTTTTAAAGTAGTAATAAGCTTTAAAGCCGCTATTTTTAACTTTTTACTAAACATTTTCCTTGTTAGTAATAATAGCAATAAAGCTAACCGATAATAATATAGATATTTTAATATTAAATACCTTAGTTTAAAAACTAAAAGTATACTTAAAAATAACTTTAAAAGTTTAAAGCTATTTAAAGACGGCCTTTATAAGTGCGGCTTATTTAAGGACTTTCTTAAAAACTTTTTAGCTAAAGATATACTTAATTCTTTATATATTAAACCTTAGTAGTAAAAGACTTATTAATTCCCCGCTTAAAGCGCTATAAGCTAATTAGGTATATTAACTTAATAAGCGATCAACTTACTAATAAACTAATTAAGCGGCGGCTATTAAAAAAAAGCTATAAAAAACTATATTAAGGGCTTTAATATTAAAGCTTATTATTATAAACTAATATTAAGAACTATTTTAAATAGGCGTATTAATAGCCTATAAAAAGGGTTATTATAAAAAAGAAAAATTTAATAACTTAAGTAACTAGCTAGTTCTTTTTATATTTAGTATAATAATTGCTATTATAGAAGGTTTACTAATATCTTAAAAATAAGCTTTAAAGTAAAGTAACTATAAAACCCGCTAATTACTTATAATAAAGCGGGAAATTAATAAATTTAAGTAAAAAGATATATAAAACTTTATATATAGGTCTTTAAAAACATAAGTTTTTAATAAAAAGTAAGTTTATCTTAAAAAGCTAGTTTAAAGTAAAAAACCTTTTATAAAAGCTTATTAAGTTAGCTAAAAAGATTAAATCTTTAAAAATAAGCTTATAAATAAGCTATATATAGTAATAGTATACTAAGCTTTTTTAAAGCTATTTATAATAATTATTATATTTAAAGACTTAAATTAAGAATAATTTCATATTATTTATGCTTATATATATATAAAAGCATAAAAAAAGATATTTATTATATAGTCTTATAAGCTTAAAAGTGGTATAAGCTAAGTTTATAAGCTTAATAAGGCTTTAAATAGCTATAAAAGCTTACTTAAGTAGTAATATAACTAAGTAAGTATAAACTTATAAAAACACGGCTTTAAGCGCTTTAAGATAAATAAGTATATCCTTTGCTATAAAGCGGATAATATACTTATAATTATTTATATAAATAACTTAATTATAGCGGTACTAACTAAAAAAGCAATTAAAGCGATTATAATTATCTTAGCTTAGTTATATAAACCTAAGTAGCTTAGTAGCCTTTAAAAGTTCTTAGATATTTAATTTAAACGGGATAAAGCCGCGAGAATAATCTTTATATATAAAATAAAGTACGCTAAAAATATCTTAAAGAAATACAATTAAGAGGTTATTAAAGCTATAAAAGCATTATAGCTAGCAAGGCTTAAAGTTTTATATAACTAAAGAAGTTAAGAACTTATAATAAATACTAAAAAGTAGCTTTATTAAACTAATAGCCTTAATTACTTATTAATTATTATAGGCTATACTATAAAAAGAGCTATAGTTATACTATAGCGAATAACTTAAAGTTAAGCTAATATATAGCCGAAGTTATATAAGACTTTACTTAAACTTAGCCTGACCTTAACCTAAACTTAACTTAAGTACGGGCTACTTAAGCGACTTTTATAAAGTACGAAGCTATATAGCTTAAATAAAGATTTCCTCCTTCCTTCTTTAGCTTTAAATAAATAATTATTTAGTTATATACTACTAAACTAAGTATATATAGGCCTTTAATATATTTAAAGCTCCTTTTAAATAAGGTTATATAACTTAAAAAGAGACTTGCTAATTATAATATAGTATAAGTAAGAAGCTTACTTAGTATAAGGGGGCTATATTTAAGGGGCTTAAAAAGGGGGGCTAAGAAAGGCTAATATTTAAACGAGGGTTAAATAAGCGATCCTCTTACTATAAGCAAAGGCCGTTAAAATAAGCTACTAAGTTTAAGTAAGCTAATAGTAAATTTAATAGCTAATAAGCTAGTTTAAAGCATTAATATAAAAGCTAAAAAAGATAGTAAGGATATATATATAAAGAGGGGCCGGCTTACTAATTAGTAGTTTAATACTACCTTACGATATAATAATAAGGGCCGTAACGCCCGCGATAAAAAAAGAAGTAATAAAGAAAAAAGACTAGTAGAAGCTACTCTTAGTACTAAGGAAATTCGATAGCTAATATCGCTACTTTACGCCTTAAGCACAATATATATAAAAAAAGTGCGAGATCGATTAAGACTTCTTTTTAAGCTTAAAGGAAGTTTTTTACTTAATCTATAACTACTTAAATATAGGGCTATAATAGACCGTAGTAACTTACTATAGTACTAGCGCGGATTAAGGTTACGATTAATAGGAATTCCTTAAGTACCTTAATTCGATTTACCTTAATATTAATATTTAATCGCAAGCGGCGGCGGCTATCTATATAATTAAATAAAAAGAGAACTAAACGTTCGCGGCGTTTTTCCTTAAGTTTAAGTAAAGGCTTTTTAAGGCGGGAGGGGGGTTATAGCTATACGATATATAGATTATATTCTTAAAAGGCGCCTTAAGCCTTTACTTTAAGGAGGCACTTATAATAGTTAACCTTTTAACCTTAAGCTTCTTAGTATATACTAATTAAGTAGCGTAGATCGTAGTAAAGCTAAAGAAGGTTTAGTAAATTAAGTAGCTATTTTAAAGCTAAAAGAAAGTAATAAAAGGGGCGACTTAAAACCGAAAAGACTTAAAAGGCAATACCTTAATAAGTAAAATTAACGCTATAACCTAGCTAAGAGGAGGATAAAGCCGGCTTAATATATAAAGGTATTTCGCTTATAACGTAATAAGATATATCGCTTGCTTTTATAAAAAAAAAAGAACCTTATAAGTAGCCGTAGTTATAGCTAAGGGGGTAATTAAAGTAGATTTTAATTTAAAAAAAGAGGAACTTTAATATAAAGTTAAGCGCTAAGGGAGAAAGAGAAATAGTAAACGGCCTAAAAATTAATAAGGAAGTACCTTATACTAAACTTAATACTGCTTAAAGTTAGTATTAATAAGAAGAAAGAGCTTAACGTACTTATAGATATAAGCTATAACTACTATACTATAATAAGTAAGAGGGTAGCGATAAGGCTATAAATACCCTTTATAGATAGGATAAGAAGGCTACTATAACCCTTTTTAAAAGACGTACTAACGCTTTAAATAAAAAAGATCGTAGCGTTTAAGATAAAGATTAATAAGCACTTAAAATAAATATTCGCTTATATAGTACTAGAGTTAAGCTATAATATATTCTTAAGGAGACTATAAATAAAGAAGAATAAAGTAATTTACGATATTAAGGGGGATCGGATTTAATATAAAAAGGCGGGGATTTAAATTAGTTTTTAAAGATTAAAGAAAGCTATAAAGATAGGGAATATTTAAGAAGCGAAGCTAGTAAGCGCCTTTATCTTTATAGCGGAGTGCTAATAAAAAAAGGCTTAAAAATATAACTAAGGGCAATAATAAGCGCTTAATATAAAGGCAATTATAATAAAGGATATAAAGAGGGCCTTTTAGCTAAAGACGCCGGTTAACTTAGCAGACTATATCTTAGCTTTAAGTATTATAAGCTTATTTAGACCTTTTTATACTTATAAAGGTGCTTAAGTAACCTTTATTCCGACTAAGTATAAACTATAAGATTTATCTTACCTTAAATAAAAATAGTAAAGAGCCGATATTACTATAAAGGCCCCTTTACGATATATCGAAAGAAGAACTCCTTATCCTTTAAAAGACTTTAAATAAGCTATTAAAAGTAAACCTTATCCGCTTAAGTAGTTTATTAGCTACGGCGCCGGTATTATTTATAAGGAAGGCTAATAGCCGCTTATACTTTTACTATAACTACTAAGCTTTAAATATAATTATAAAAAGGGATTAATATACGCTACTATTAATTATAAAAACGCTAAGAATATTAATAAAGGTTTATTAGTTTATAAAACTTAATATCGTTATAGCGTTTTATAAGATTAAAATCGCAAAAGGCTATAAGTTTAAGACGGCCTTTTAAATAAGGTTTAGACTATTTAAGTAATAAGTATACTTATTTAGTCTTATAAAAACGCTAGCTACCTTTTAATACTATATTAATTAAGTATTAAAAGACTACCTTTATAAGTTTATTATAGCGTATATAGATAACGTTTTAATTTATATATTAAGGTCGCTTTATAACTATAAAGATAAGGTAGTAAAGGTGCTTAAAAAGTTATAAGAAGTAAGCTTTATATTAAACTTATAAAGATACGATTTTATAATAAAAAAAGTAAAGTACTTAAGTTTTATTATATAGGCTAAGGGTAAGGTTTAGTACGACTTAAAGAAGATTTAAGCTATTTAGATATAATAAGCGCTAAGAAATATAAAAGGCGTTCGGAGCTTCTTTAAGTTCGTTAATTACTATTATACCTTTATCCCGCTTTATGCTAAGGCCTTATAGTACTTAAATAGCCTTTATAAAAAGAATATTACGTTTTTATAGACTAATAAGTACTAAGCTACGTTTAAGTATATTTAAAAAGTATTTTATAACGCGCTAATATTATAGCTATATAACCTTAAAAGGGAAACGTACTTAAAAGTAAATTACTTTAAGTATATAATAAGCGGTATATTAGTATAAATAAGACCGGATAAGATATAATACTTAGTAAGTTTTTTCTTAAAACGACTTAATATAGTAAAGTATAATTACTTTATTTATAATAAAGGGTTACTTACGATTATATAATACTTAAACTTTAAAGAGGTAAAGTTATATAATACGCTAGCGTTTATAATACTAATAAACTATAAAAATTTAAAGTACTTTATAATAAAAAGAAAGTTAAATAAAAGGTAAAGTAAATAAGTAATAAAGTAAACGGTTTAGTATATAACCGCGATAGTGTTAGTAAGCTTGTTAGCGAACTTAGCGTTAGCTTTATAAGCCGCGCGCGCGTTGTTAATAAAACGGCTAAAGGTAAAGGTTAAAAGCTTAACATTCTTATTAAGTAAGGCCGGATTAAGGGCGGCCTTAAACGTAAAAGCGTAGGCCGTAGTAGCTCCGGCGCGCTACCGAAGCTTTATCGCTACGGAGGCAAGCTTTATATATATAAAACGCTTAATAGGCCTGCCGGACTTATATAACTCCTTTTAAGCGGCGTAAAGCCTACGGGCTACGTCCTCGCTAATAGCGGTAAGCTAAGGGGGGATTAGCTATATAGTAAGAGCGGACTTAACGTAAGACTACTTACTTAAAAATAAGAACGGTTACTAAAAGCGTAGGCAACGCACGCTTTTATAGAAATAGCTAAAAAAAAGGTTAGTAATGCGAGTTATATATACTTAAGCGGCGGATATAGCCCGGATACGTATAAGCTTAGTTTTAGCAGCCTTAGAAAACTATAAGCGTATCGTCGCTCGATAGGCGGCCTATATACGTATAGTAAGGGATCTTATGCTTAGTACCGCGGCGAGCCTAAGTATCCTTATCTTTAGTATCCCGACTTAGTAGCTTAAGGAGAGGGCCTGTATTAAGGTTAGAAAAGGTAACCTTTTTCTTAAGTATAGTAATAGTAGTAGTAATAGCTTAAAGACAGTAAAAAGGCAGAGGCACGTTAAAGGCGGGTTAGCGGATAGGAGATAGGCGCGTATAAAGGATAAGCGCGACTTTAGCGAGAAATTAAAAAGGTAAGTATAAGCGCGCGGCGCGTAGGAGACTTTACCTTTAGGACTATAAGCGGGATAAGTAAAAAGACGGCGCGGCGCGAACGTATAACGAGCTTAATTAGAAATATACGCATATTATAAGGTGCCGAATTCTTATTAAAGGAGCCTGCTTTAAGCCTATTCTTTAAGGCCGCGCTACCCGCTATTACGGCGCGGGACGGAATCCCGCCTACCCTCCCGCCCCCGTATTAAGGGAGCGGCCGAAGGGGGATAAATAATAAGCGACTACCTATACTTTAAGTCCGGAGCTTTAAGGCTCCGGGCCGCGGGCCGCCTATATTAAAGGCGGCCTTAGCTTAGCTAGGCCGCGTCGAACTGCCCGGCGAGCGGGATATACTCGCGGCGGAAGGCGTACCCTTACTTCCTTATATAAAGTTATAAGACCTTATATAAGGCGGACTAATCGCGAAAGAGGGGAGGTTTTACTTTAAGCACTTTAGTTTTTCCCTTTTATTTTAAAAACATTAAATTTCTAAAAACCTAAATTAAGTCCTTAGCGTAAACTTAATAATAATAATAAGTAATAAAGCTTACTTTATATAACTTTATATTAAAGTACCGCTTAAAGAGGTTAGCGGTAGTACTTAATGCTTTATCGCGCCGCGATAAAAATAAGCTAAAAGGGGCATATTATAAAATCTAAACGGCTATACTTAGACTCCTTACTTTACTTTTATAAAGCCTTATAAAACCCCGCGATAAGAAAACTTAAAGCACGTACTATAAAGGCTTACTTAAGGAGATACGATAAATATTACCGGTCGGACTTAATTAAAGTTTTTAAGATATAATTATAAAGGGTTAAGAGCTTACTTAACTATAATTTATAACGTCTCTAACTATAAAAAATACTATAAAAACTATAAAGCGGATTCCGCTAATATCTTTAAGGGATATTTAAGGATTTCTATAAGATATCTTAATTATAGTTCGACTTATTTTTAACTATAAAAGTACCTTAAAAGATATAAGATAAACCTTATTACGATTTTTAAGGGATATTTAAGGATATTTAAAGGGTTTCCTTAATTATAGTTTAAAGTATTTTTAACTAAGCTTATATTTAGTTTATTAAGCGATTTTATAAGGATATTTATAGTTTATCTACGCACTATAAATAAATATAGTTAAAGATCCTTAAAAATAGCTTAAAGAACTAAGTATAAAGTAGCTAGCTTTACCTTTAAAAATAAATAAGCTTTTTACTATTTCTAAACCCTTATATACGTTTATATATAATAATTAGTTTATTATACTAGCTTTATTAGCGATAATTAGTTTATAGTACCGGCCTTAACTAATAGTAATTAATCCGCGCTTTATCCTCTTATCCTCGCGCTATAAAGCATAGTAAATAATAGTAATTCTTACTTATTTAAAAAGAAATCCCTTAAATATCCGCTAAGCTAAAAGCAACTATATCGTATAATTAAGTACTTATCTTATAAGAAGTTAAATACTAAATAATATTTTCTTTAGTAAAAAGCTCTTATTAGCCTTTAAGTTTAACCTTAATAATAAGCACCTTTTCTTTAATACGCTTATAATAAAACTTTAAGATAAGTAAGCTATAAAAGTAAAAAAGGCCGCAGCTTATTATTATTATTAAGTTTACGCTAAAGACCTATCTATAGGTTTTTAAGCCATCGCTCGGTTTTTATATAAAGGGAAACCGGAGTGCTTAAGGAAAAACCCTCCGCTACTCTTTTGCTTTAAGTCTTATTATATTAGCCCTTATAACTATATATAAGAAAGGGGGGGGGCGCCGGCTATAAATAAGTCCGTCGGTTAATTAGCTTAGACTACTATAAGCCCGCTACGAAGCGATAACGACTTCGTAGTAGGTAATTAACGTATCTCTTAGTTACTATTAGTCGATAGAATTTTTTCTACGGGGTATCTAATTATCCGCCGAAATGCGTATTCCGGGTTATCGCCTTATTTTATACCGCCGCGAGGCTTAGCGGGCTATATAATTTTGCCGGCCTTTAGCCGGGCTAGGGGCGCTTTAAGGTTTACTAAGTCCCGAAAGGCCTTTATTAAGTTATCGTATCGGCACCGCGCTGCGTTATTAATATCGAAATTGCTAGTTATCCGGTATAGGTTTTTATTATCTTAGTTAAGGACTAGACCGGGGCTAAAGGCCGCGCCTTTAGCAAGTCGTCGTTGCGTTTAGGTAGGACTAGGCCTAAGCAGGCTTACTTATAGCGGGGCTAAGCTGCTAGTAAATTTATAAGCGCTTTTAGAAGCGCTAATTAGCTAATTTTATAGTAAGTCGGCGTAGTTTGCTAGTCTAGCTAAAAAGGCTATGCTTTTAGCCGGATTTAAACTAACCCCGGCGTTATAGCCGGCATGCTTCTTAAGCGTATAACTACTATACTATAAAGGTGCCGCGGCTTATTAAGTATACTAGTTTAATAATCTTCTTTACTTTTTTTTAAGGTATTATACTATAATAGCCTATAAAGCTAAATAAGATATAAAATAAGTCTTATTTAGCTAAACTAAGACTACTACCCTTTAAGAGGTAATTTACTTTTAAAATACTAATAAAGGATAAACTATAAAATAATAAAACTTATATAATAAAGTAAATTAAATTTAGTATTACTTAAACGGATTAATTATCCTTTAAATAAAAAAAGGAAGAATAAGCTAACTTAAAAACTATCCGGCTCCTTACTTATTAAATACCTTTTAGACTAAGCTTATAATAAAGTTACTCTTTCCTTAAGGTAATAAGCTTAGCGGATATTTTTACTACGTACTGCTAATAAAGTTTAGCTTAAAGGCCTTAACTAAAAATCCGCTTTAAAAGATACTTAGCAGTTTTTTAGTTTAGTATTACTATTTAGCCTTATCCGCTATAGCCGTACTAATTAAGGCATTTTCGGGACTTTTAATTAATAAAAACGAGCTTTTTATACTAAGGGCCTTACGGCGTATTAAATTTTAAGATATATATAAAATAAAAAGTTAAGCGCTTAGCGAGAGTATTAAGACTAAGACTTTATATATAAGCAATAAGGATATAGTAAGTAATACCTTTAGCGGGCTAAACTTATTTCTCCTTAGCGCGTAAATACTAAGACTAAGTATAACTTTAAGCTTTTTAATAAAAATAGTAGTAATATTAAACGAATAATTCCTTAGTCTCCTTTAAGTACTAAGAAAAAAAGATATACTTATTAAGCTTTAGGAAAAACCTTAATTATAAGCTAAGGATATAAGGAGATTTAACTTATTAAGACTTTTAAAAGTATCTTTTAATAAAGTTTAAGAAGATAATAAAGCTAGTATGTTTTAAGGAGTAGACCGTTTTATTAACTTTATCCGCTAAGATATTAATAAAGGTAAGGCTTATATAGATAAATTAGCTATTTAATTACCCTCTTTCCTTTAAAGAAATATAGTAAAATAGTATTTTAAAGACCTCTTAAAACTATAATAAGAAAAACTTAGTAAGCTTAGCATTAAATTAAGCCGATAAATCTCCGCTTTATAAAAACGGTTTAAACTCCGCTTTAATATAGCGATATAAGCACTTAATAAAAAGTACTTTATTATTAAAGATATAGCTATAAGATCTAACTTTAAGTCTTAAATATCACGCTTATAATATAAAGCTAAGGCCGCGCTTTATTAGCTAAACTATTTAATTATAGTAATTTATTAAAACCTAAATATTTATTTATAAAAATCTTTATAATATTTAATAGGAAACGAGGATATTAATAAATAGATTAATAAATATAAGGAAATTCTTTTTTAGCTATAAGTTAAATATACTTAAGGATTTTAAAAGCACTTACTAGCGCGAAAGAAATAAGTCTAACTATTAAAGGCCTATATATACTTAGTTTAGTAATACGTAGCTAAATAATTATTTATTTAAAGCTAAAAAAGAAAAGGGGAAATCTTTATTTAAGCTATATAGCTTCGTACTTTATAAAGGTCGCTTAAGTAGCCCGTACTTAAGTAAAGTTAAGGTTAAACTTAAGCTAAGTTTAAGTAAAGTCTTATATAACTTTAGCTATATATTAGCCCGACTTTAAGTCGTTTGCTATAATATAACTATAGCTTTTCTTATAATATAGCCCGTAATACTATCCCTCTTTTAAGCTATCGCGCACCGGGGTATATAACGTTAGCGCCCTGCCTCCTTACTCCGCGCTTAACGTTAATTAGTATAGTCGTCCTTATTATACTTATAATTATATACCGACGCCTCCTTTAAATAACGTTATATTAAGGCGTTAGATATATTATACGCTCGCTTATCCGCGCCGCTATATCGTCCTTAATAGCGCTAAGGCGGTATAATATATCTCCTCCGCTTACTACTAATATTAATGCTTAAGGTACGTCTCGCTTTCCCGCCGCTTATAGTTCTTAAGTATAAATACCCTTCCTTTTTCCCTTTCCCTCTTTTCTTTCTTTTCCTTTTTTAATTACTAATTTACTTATACGCGCGCCCTTTTTTATAATAGCTTCGCCGCGCCGCGCCTTAATATATTTACTATAACCCCCCGCGCTTTATCTCCCGCTATATTATAAGCGTTTACCCGTTAAGCGCCTTTTAGTACGCCCGGCGACTATATGCTACTACCTTTATATTAATCTTCACGCCCGCTATCGTTTCTTAGTAAGCAAAGCGCGATATATAGTATTACTATATAGCGCTCTCCTTACCTTATATATATTAAACGTATAGCGTCTTTTAATATAAATACTTAGTATAAGGCTTGTTAAAATTAAGCCTCGCTTTATACTTATAATTATTTTACTTACGCCCGCGCCGGATTATGCTATTTACCTATACGTCCCCGTTTTTAAACTTTATATAATACGATATTAACGCGATATTAGTATACTAGTGATATAGTCGCCGCCGCGAACGCGCTTTAAGATTATATATCTTAAAGGACGTTTAAGGATTACCGCACTAACTTATATATACGTTCTTTAATCCTTAATAAACGCTAGCTAAAGGGATATTACTAATAATTACTATAATATATAGAGTTAGCTTATACTATTATTATAGCGCGCTAGGCCTAAATATACCTTAATATTTAAGGTTAATTTATTAGTATTAATAAGTAGTAAGTAGTTTGCTTTAATTAAGTCGTAGTTTTTTATATGTCCTATTTATATTTACTTTATATCTTATTATATCTTATTATATCTCTTATTTATTATATTATTATCTACGCTTAATACGTGTTTATAGCGTATCTTTCTTATACTTATTATTTAGAATCGTCTTAATATTTACTAAGCATAGCCCGAAACTTCTTTTTATTTTTCTTAGTTTTCTTTCCTTTCTCCGCTACTTCCCTTATCCTATCTCCTACTCCTTAGCTCGGCTTATTATCGTCCTTTTACCTTGCCCTTATCGTTTTTTATTATATTACTATATCGTCCCTCGAATTCTTTTAAAGCGATTATATCTTAAAAGTCGCTAATTAGCTATTATATTAAGTTAGCATACTTATACTACTTTATTAAGACTTAGCGCTATCTCCTTTTTTTAATCTATCTTTACTAAGCTTACTTAATTTTCTTTATAGCGTACTTTAGTTTATTATCTTCCTTAATTACTAGCGGTAGTTAGTAGTTATTAACTACTTAGCTAAGTAAAAGGTTATCCGCTATACGGTAAAGGAACTTTATATATAGTTTCTTATATACCCTCCTTAGTATATTAAGTTTTACTATATATAAGCTAACTATCTTTATTATAGTATACTTTTAATATAGCTAGTTAAGCTTTTAATAAGGCCTATCTATAGTATACTTCCTTATATTTAGCTATACCTTATCGCTTACTTAAAATCTTTTTACCGGCGTATAAAACTAGTTTGCTATCTCCTTTTATCTTACTTATAATACGGCGATTGCTATTTAAAGGAAGTTAGCAACTTCCTTTATCCTTTATATAAGGCTTTATATACTCTTTACGTTTAGCGTAAGCAGTCCTTCTTTTTATACAATTTAGATCGGCTTAATATTATACTTATATATAGCGAAGAAAGGGCTTATACCTATTATTAATATTACCCGATTATTAAGCGCCGCTTAAGTATAAAGTAGCTATACCCCTTAGTTATCTTACTTATAGTAAACGTATATATAGAGGTATGCTTATACCTTTTAGTTCGCGCGCTTTATTGCTTTTTCGGTTTATAGGTAATAGGCCGAACTTAGTTTCTTTTAAACCTTAGTTTATTAATAAAATTCCTTTTAAAATTGCCTTATTTAATTTATCCCTTAATCTAAGACTATAAACTTTAGTATTTTATAAAAGCGGAAGTAAGATTATACGAACTTAATAGCGTATACTATTACTTTTATCGTTAGTATTACTTTTAAAGTTATCGCTTTTATTAGCTAGTCCGTTATTATTTAAAGGTTCCGGGAGCCTTTAGTCTTTATTAGTAGTAAGTCGACTATAAAGTCTATTATTAAGTATATAAACGGCTATATAAAAGGCGGTAGTAGTTAAAAAAGCCTTTTCCGAAGTTACTTTTAAATATACCCTTTACTATATAGCTTATAGTTTATAATAAGCCGGTATACTATTAATAACTAGCTTAGCTAAAAGAACTTTTAAGCTAATATTATAAGTATCCCCTTATACTTTAAGTATCTTACCGCTATTAACTTATATATCCGCTAAGCGATTAATACTTAAAGCTTATTTAGCTCTTTATCCTCCTTTTCCTTAAAGTATTAAGCCTTACTTAGTACTTAAAGCTAGTCTTTAAAGCAAAGGCGCCCCTTTATATTAATTATATACTTACTTACTTAAACCTTTAATTACTATTTTAAAGCGAGCGATTAGTCGCTCTTTTATATTACTTAAAATACTACTTAGTACTTTTTATCTTTTTATAATATCGCTATTTACCGCTTTTATATCTCTTACTTATTAAATATATAGGCCGGTCGTGCTTATTTCTTAAGTACGTCTTAGCTTAAGTTTAAGTTAAGTTTTAGCTAAACTCCGCCTTTATTCGCCCCGCCTTTATCTTAAGGTATAAGGTTATTTACCTTACTTATATAGGCGATTAACCTTATATTCTCTTCCTTTACTTATATTATCGCGATAGTGCGCTCTTTTTATACTAATTATTATAAAAGGTTTATATACTTACTGCTAAAAGGGACTTAATATCCTATTAGTCGCGCGCTATTTAAGATTATCTATACTATATATCTTATTTCCCTCTTATTAAATAACCCTTCCGGCTTATCTTAATCGCAGCGCAATAAAGTATTAAGTACTACCGCTAACCTCTTTAAGCGGTACTTTAATATAAAGTTATATAAAGTAAGCTTTATCGCTTATTTACTTTACTTTTTATTTAACTTTCTCTTTATTATAAAGTACTTAAAATTCTTATAATCTATTAATACTATAAACGCTAATATATTATATAACTTTATCCCTTAAAAGTTTAAGTATTATATAATTATAAGTAACTTCTTATTATAAATTAAGTAGTTATACTTTACTACGTTAAGTTATTTTAAGAAAAAACCTACTAAGTATTATATCTTATTTAGTCTTACTTATATTAGTATACCGCTTATTGCGTATTTAAAGTAGTCCGCCTTTAAGTATATTTCTCTTTTAAGGTCGTATAGCTATAGTATTAGCGCGTTATAAAATGCCTTTTAAATAAACTTAAACGCGGCTTAGTGCTTATCGGTTTATAAAAACGTTATATTCTTTTTATAAAGGCCGTTTAAGCACTATAAAGCCTTAGTATAAAGTAAGATAAAGGTATAAAAATAATTTACGAACTTAAGGAAGCTCTAAACGCCCTTTATATTCCTTAGCGCTTACTATATTTAGATAGCTTAAATCTTCTTTAAGTTGTATTAAACCTTACTCTTAGCTTATATAATAAAGCTTAAGTACTTTCCTTTTTTTATTATAAAGTCGTATTTTTATAGGTTTAGTATAAGACTTACCTTTTATAACTTTCTAAGCACCTTCGCTACCTTATCTTAATAGTCGCGGAGCGACCTTAATAAGTAAATTAAAATATTATTTATATACGCTATAACGAACTTATAAAAGTAGTCCTTTAATACTTAGTTAATATAGCGTTAAAAGGTAGCCGGCGTTCCTATAAAGCTAAATAGGTATACTTACTACTTAAATAGTCCGAACTTTATTTAAAAGGCCGTCTTAAACTTATAGCCTTCCGCGATTTTAATCTTATAAAACGCTATAATAATATTAAGTTTCGTAAACTAATATACCTTCGCTAATATCCTTAGCGTTTTTATAATTAATAGTAACGTATACCGATCCCTTTTTATAATTATATTTAAAGCTTAGTAGTTATAGTAAAAGTATAAGTAGCTATTAGCCTTCTTTATAAATAATACTAGCGCTATAGCTAATAAATTACTTAAGTGGATATAGTTTGCTTTTAGTAGCTTATTTAAAGTCTTCCGGAGGATAAGGAGTTCTTCTTTTAATATATCGTAAAGGGGCCTTTATAGTAGTAGCGGCTCCTTATTATCCTTATTTAAAGTAAGGTAAATCTTATAGTTTACGCTTAGTCGGAACGGGGGTTACTTAAGTGCCTTTATAGGTAAGAAAAGGTTTAAATAAGCTTATAGTGCTTAAGCTAAGATATAGTCCGCTAGGTTAACTAGTATTTTTAGCTAAAGAGCCCTCTTTATATCCTTTATTATAACTACTTTTATATTAAGCGCTTATTATTGCCCCCGGTTATCCTTTTAAGCCTTTTTTTATTAGCACTCCGCTGCGAAGATAAAGGCGCTTACTAGCTTCGCTTCTTAAATATTTACAATTTTCGCGGCTTCCTTTAATCCTTAAAGGCCGATTAAAATCCCCGCTTTTTTATACTAAATTTAATCCCCCTTAGTATTATAAACTACCTTATTCTTTTTTATCTACGGTCTTCTTAAGAATATATTATAGCTTAACTCCGGTATTATATAAGCGAATATCTATTTTAAGTGCTTATTAATCTTTATCTTAAACGCTACGATCCCCTTTATTTAAAGCGTTAGTACGTCTTTTAAGAAAGGCCGTAGTAGCCTCCTTATCTTATCCGTAAAGGGTATTTATAGCCTTATCGCTACCCCCTTGCTTATTATAGTATAGTAGTTATAGCTTATATTTATAAGTATATTAAGCCTTTTTTTCTTATTAATACTAACTTTAAACAGTACTAAGTTTAGCATAAAGTATTTTTTTATTAACTTTTAAGCTATTTACTATTTCTCTTTTTTTTTAGCGCTTAACTTTATATTAAGGTTCCTCTTTTTTTAAATTAAGATCTACTTTAGTTACCTCCTTAGTTATAGCTATAGCTACTTATAAGGTTCTTTTTTTTTTCTTTTTATAAAAGCGGGCGATATGCTTTATTACTTTATAAGCGAAATACTTTTATATATTAAGCCGGCTTTATCCTCCTCCTAACTAAGTTATAGCATTAATTCTACTTATTAAAGTATCGCCCTTTAAGTCTTTTCGGTCTTAAGTTACCTACCTTATTACTTTCTTTTAGCCTTAAAACGGCTACTTAGTTTACTAAACCCTTTTTAGTTTTACCGCGATCTATACTACTTAATTAATATATACTAAGAAGCTTAAAGTTAAAAGGTTAACTATTATAAGTGCCTCCTTAAAGCAAAGGCTTAAAGCGCCCTTTAAGAATACGATTTATATATCGTATAGCTATAACCCCCCTCTTACCTTAAAGAGCCTTTACTTAAACTTAAGGAGGAATATTATAAACGTTTAGTTCTCTTTTTATTTAATTATACGGATAGCCGCCGCCGCCCGCGATTAAATATTAACGTTAAGGTAGATTAAATTAAGGTACTTAAGGAATTCCTACTAATCGTAACCTTAATCCGCGCTAATACTATAGTAAATCGCTATAGTTTACTATAGCTTTATATTTAAGTAGTTATAGATTAAGTAAAAAACCTCCTTTAAGCTTAAGAAGAAGTCTTAGTTGATCTTATACTTTTCTTATATATATTATGCTTAAGGCGTAAAGTGGCGCCGCTAGCTATCGAATTTCCTTAGCGCTAAGAGTAGCTTCCGCTAATCCTTTTTCTTCGTTACTTCTTTTTTCGTTGCGGGTATTACGGCCTCCGTTATTATATTATAAGGTAGTATTAAACTACCGATTAATAAGCCGGCCCCTCCTTATATATATGTCCTTACTATCTCCTTTAGCTTTTATATTAAGGCCTTAAACTAGCTTATTAGCTATTAAATCTACTACTAGCTTACTTAAACTTAGTAGCTTATTTTAACGTCCTTTACTTATAGTAAGAAGATTGCTTATTTAACCCTTATTTAAATATCGGCCTTTCTTAGCCCTTCTTTTTAAGCCTTATAAGCATAGGCCCTTTATATTAAGTAAGCTTTTTACTTACGCTATATTATAGTTAATAAGTCTTTTCTTAAGTTATATAACTTTATTTAAAAGGAGCTTTAGATATATTAAGGGCCTATATATACTTAGTTAAATAGTACGTAGCCGAATAATTATTTATCTAAAGCTAAAAAGGGAAGGGGGAAATCTTTATTTAAGCTATATAGCTTTATACTTTATAAGGGTCGCTTAAGTAGCCTATACTTAGGTTACGTTTTGGTTAAACTTAGGCTAAGTTTAAGTAAAGTCTTATATAACTTTAGCTATATATTAGCCCGACTTTAAGTCGTTCGCTATAATATAATTATAGCTCTTCTTATAGTATAGCCCGTAATACTAACTTATAAAAAAGCAAAGGCTAATTAGCTATACTTTATATATACTTAAAGGATAGTTTAAGATACCCCGGCTATTTATTAAGGGCTTATTAAGGCCGCGGGTTATATTTATAGACCGCTTAATAAAAGTAAATATACTATAAGCTTTATAGCGTTTACTATATTAAAAGAGAAATCTACTTAAATAGTTAAGAATATAAGCTAAGGTCTTTTAGCTTAAGAAAAAAAGAACTTTTAAGACTATATACTTATTAACGCTAAAGCTAAAGTAGGTATACCCCGTAACTAAGAAAAGAACTATAGTAAAGACTAATAACTATTTAAGGAAAAAGAATATAATATAAAAAGAGCTTAGTTAAATACTAATAAAAGCTTAAAGGAAACCGTAATCTATATTATAGTAAACTTAATATAAAAGGCTAATAAAGTATATAGATTTTATAGTAAAGCATTCCCCTTAAAGAATAAGCTTTACTAATATATTAAAGATAAATACCCCCTTAACCTTAACTAAAACGTTGCTATATAAAGATATAACTTAGTATAATAAGTAGTTATTTAAAAGCTATAAAGCGTTTAAATAGTTAAGGCTTCCCTTAACGTTTAGCTATTAAACCTTAATAAGCTATTATAATTTACCTATATACGCTTATTAATTTATAAAAAAAAAGGCCCGGAATAAGTATTAAAGCCTATATAGATACTAAAGTAAACTAAAGCTTTATTTAAGCTAACTTAGTAAAAGCCTTTTAAGACATAATTATAAACTCTTCTTAACGAATTCCTATTTAAGGAGTAAGAAAGATAGCTATTATTAAATACGTAGAATTTACTATATATATACTAAGAAGGCTAGATAGTAGCTTTATAGTTATAAAAGTAAGGATCGGCGCTTAAATAATAAAACGCTTAGCGGCTAATATATTACTTAGCTAGGATTTTTTAGTTTTTTATAAAAAGGACCTTATTAACTTTATATTAGTTTTATAGATCGGGGCTTATAAAGGGATTAAAGCTAAAGTTAAGATAGTTTAGCTAAGACTAGCAATATATAAATAGGTAATCTACTTAGTTACTATAACGATTTTAGTTAGTTTTAGCTACGCTTTACTTATATAAGTCCGGGCGCCGCTGTTAAGGCATAATATAATATTTTTCCTTAATAACCTTAAGCTTACTTAAATAATAATATAAGATTATAAAAGCTTTATAGCGATAAACTATTTTAAGGAACTATTAATACTCCGTTAAAGCTAAAAAGTAAGGATAATTACGGACCTTAATAAGTAGTTTTAGCTATATAAAGAGGTTAATACTATTACTCCTTTAATAGAAGCCTTTATAGAAAATCCGGATAAAATAGACCCCGCTAAGGACTTCTTAAAAAAGGATCTTATAATAAACTATAAACTTAAAATCGGCCGAACTAAGGACCTACTTAAACTTACTACTAATAAAGGCGTTTAGATCTACGCTAAAGACTTAAAATACGTATTAAAAGTTTAAGATATCTTTTAATCGTTTCCTTACCTTTAAAGAGATAGGGGAGTAGTATATATAGATAAATCTAAATATATATATAGTCCTTTAGTAAAAGAATAGTAATACTAATAAGTTATATTAAGATTATACTTATTAAGCGATAAAGATAAAAAGGTAGTAAATACAATATTCTGCTAGCTAACTATATAAAGCTAATTAAAACGAGTTTATAAGCTAACCTTATTTACGGCACCGGTATTTATAGTATAAAAGACGGTATAAGGAAAGGAAAAAAGATAAGTAGTCGTAGACTTATAAAGGATTAACGCTATTATTACCTTAAACGCTTATTTAATGCCCCTTTAAAGCGATATAATTAAACGCTTTTAAGAAAAGAAGTTTATTAATATAGTAAACGTATAATCGTTTTTTTATTAGTTCTTAATCTACTAAAACTATTAAGAAAGGTTTATAGTTATAAGCTATTACGGGCTAAAAAGATTATTAATAATACTTATAAGCTTTAGGAACTCTTTAATATACGTTTAAAGGTTTATTAATAATATCCTCCGTAAATACTAAGAATACGCGGCGGCTTATATCGATAATATTATTATCTATTCCGATATAGCTAAAAAATACCTTTAATATTTAAAAGCTATATTCCGCGCTTTTTATAACTATAATATTACTTTATCTAAACTAAAGTCTTTTTTAGCGTACTTATCTATATAGCTCCTTAGATTTAAAGTAAACGCTATTAGCTTAATAAATATAAACGAACGTATATAAGCCTTAAAGAATATCGCGTTCTTAAAGAACCTTTAATAGCTTAAGAAATAGATTAGCCTTATTAAGTAGCTACGCTATACGGTCTTATATTTCGCTAAGGAAGTCGACGTCTTAAAAAAACGAAAAACGGAGCTACTTTAAGTAAGATAAGAAGAAAGAGTCCCTTTAAGGGGCTAAAGACGGGCTTAATACGCTATAAAAGCCGCTTTTTAGCTTACTTTAAAAGAAAAAGAGGCCTTTATAATTTTAATTAAGAAACTTACTAAGCTTTAAACGATTTATTACTTTAACCCCGCTAAATAACTATTTATCTAAATTAATATATCTTAAGAATATAGAGTAGTAGCTATAGCTTTTTACTTAAAAGAAGGTATAAAATAGGATAAAAAGACGCTATTAGCCCGGACTAAGGTTTAGCTTATCGTTTACTTAAGCCGCGCCTTTTAAGGCGGAGAACTTTAATACTAGCTTATAGAACTTAAAGTAGCCGGTTTAATATAAGTAGTATATAAATTACGTATTATAGTACTATCCGTAAAAACGCTATAAGTAGTCGTCTTTACTAACTACGCAAGCACCTAAAAACTTATATACTAAAAATCCTTATTCTTTATTAATATAAAATCTAATAATAAGCTAGTCCTTATATCTTAATACTTAAGCTAATTCCCGCTTAAGGTATACTATATCTTAAGCGTTAAAAACGTTATACTAAACGCGCTTTAATATTTACCGTATTAAGACGATAAGCCGGTATCCTTAAACTAAAAAAGGGAATTAAAATATATTTAAAAAGATAAGATAACGGACTGCGTATTCCTTTACGCGGAAGTATTAATCGAATTGCCGCTCCGCTAGAAAATAATCGATAGATATATAAAGGATATATAGTAAGTAAAAATTATAGCGTAGCTTAGCAATAAAAACGGTATTCTTAGACTTTTATTCCTCCGGTTATAGGGGTTACTATACTTTATAAAGAACGATAAACGCTAAAGACTATATATCCTTAAGACCTATACTAAGAAGATCGTTAAAGATGCCTATACTAAAGATTTTTATACTAGCCGCACTTATATATAGTAAGATCTATCTAAAGGCTTCTTAATCTTATAGCTTAGTAAATATAGAGATAAGGTTATAGACGGCTATAATACTTATTACTATAACTAAACTAACTAAAGTAAGACGCTAAGATAGCTTATTCTAATTTAAAGCCCGCTAATTCTATACTATATAATAGCAATAGACTTTATTACTAAGCTCTTAGTAGTTTAAGCTAAGCAATCCTTATAAAAAGATCTTATAAGGAACTTCTTTAATACCTTATAAACTATAACCGATAAATTCTTAAAAATATATCTCCTTATCTTAAGTAATAACTAGTTTATAGCGGAAGACTAAGTATAAGTATTACTATAAAGAAATAGTGCGATAATACCGCACTGCTAAAAGGTCTCGCCTTAGCCTTAGTTAAGGGTTAGGACGCTAATTATTGTTTATATGCTTATATCTTATATACTAATATATAAGTAGCCGGAGCGCTTATATCTTATGTTCCGTAATAATTACCGCCTTAAAAGGAAAGATAATAATATCCTCGTTATTTATAAAATAAGACCTCCTTAGTTTATTAAGCCGGTAGCTAAAAGCTACGCACGCTTATATTATTACGCGCGCTTAAGGGGAGCCTTATTTTTATATAGACTTATAGGTCTACTTTCTCGCATAAAAATCGAACTTATATTAAAGGAATTACTACTATTTACTATAAAGAAACAGTGTAATAATACCGCACTGCTAAAAGGTCTTGCCTTAGTATTAGTTAAAGGTCGGGACGCTAATTATTATCTATATACTTATATTTTATATATAAACATATAAGTAGCTAAAGCGCTTATATCTTACGTTCTATAATAAGCGTTATATACTAAGCTACTTTATGCTAATTAAGGGATTTTAAAGGGGATAATCTCTAACTAGGATATAAAGTTTACCTTAGTATTTTAGCGGACCTTATAGTAAGCCTTCGAATTAAAGCTTTTTATATTTACCGCTTAGTACTTTTAAACTAACGGCTTATTAAAAAAGCGAAACTAAACTATAAAAATCGCGCTATAATTCTTTACCGCTAATTTCCTAGACTTATGCTAAACCGATACGCTAATTGCCTTTTAGTTTAGCCTTAATAATTCCTTCTCCTTAGTAATTTACGCGGCCCTTAGTAAGCTTATTATAAAAATAAAAATAAATAACGGCCTTCGGTTTCTTAGTAACTACTAATACTTATAAAACCGAGAAGTCTTATAAAAAGAAGCTAAGTTAGCTATTGCTTTTACTTAAGCCGCTATAAAGGATAAATACGATAAAAAACACCGCTTATTAAAATTTAAGCCTAGCGATTAAGTTTAGCTATAGCTTAATAAAGGCTACTATATCGCGGATAGTAAACTAGCGAAGCTTTAAAAAAGATATACTAAGCCGTTTAAAGTTACCGCTAAAGTAAGATAGCTTATATACTAGCTAAATATAAAAAGGTCCTTTAATATCTATTTAGTCGTTTTAATAGCATAACTACGCTTAGCGGACGAGCTAGCTATATACTTAAGATTAGTTTAAAACGAAAAGATACCTTACTTAAATAAGTAAAAAGTAAAATAAATCCTATAAAGCTATATAATTAAAAAAGGCAGCGGAAAGCTAAAAAAGAAGTTTCTTATAGCCTAAAAAAGCTAGCTAAGTAGCTATAACTTATAAGTAAACGAAAAAGCGGTCTTCTCGCTAAAGATCGTAAAAGCCTTTAAAAAAGCATAAGAGAAGTTAGCTACTAAAGTAGTTTAGATAAGAGTATAACGCGCGGCCTTTATAACTTAATATAAAACTTTTTAACTAAGGAAATTAAGCGGTTAAGCTTAAGTATAAGACCTAAAAGCTATTATAGGTTATAAAAAACTATAACTTACTATACTTAAGGTAATTAGTTATTTTAATAATAATATACCGCTATTTACTTTAAGTAATAAGGCCTTTTTAGCTTTATAGTATACTTATTTAAATTCTCTCCGCTACTTACTTTTTCTTCTTTCCTTTTTTTCTTTTATAATTATATTTCCCTTTACCGCCGGCTATAGCCCGCTATACCTCGCTTACTCCTATATATATAACCTTCTTTACTTTAAGCTTATAATCTTTATACTTCTATTTTAAGTCTTTTTATTATTTAACGTCTCTTATAGCTAAGACTAGCTATTCCGTAACTACTTCTTTAACCCGCTCTCTTATAAGCCTTTATACTTTTAATATAAAGGATATAAGCAAGCGCTTAAGCTTTATAAAAATAAAGCGGCTATTCTTTATAGCTTTAAGTCCCTTAATAAAAGTTAAAACCTTTAAGTATAAGCTTTTATATAAACCTACGCCGCTTTTTATAGCCGCGCTTAAGCTAATAAATTTAACTTAAACTATAGCACTATAAAAGATAGCTTATATTACCCTCTTTAAATACTTAACTTAAATAACTTGCCTCTTAGCCTTATACTATAGTATAGTCTAAATAGCTAGTTTTATAGCAACTTAGCTATACCTCCCGCTTAGCTCTTACTATTTAAAAGCCCCCGCCGCCTATATATTTTTTAAGGTATAGCTAGAAATCTTTATTAGCGGAATAACTAGCTAATACTTAACGCCTTTAAGTTAGCTAACCTCGCTATAGTCTTAAGATTTATAATAGCCGCTATAGCTAGCGGAAACCCGCTTTAGCTAAACGACTAAAACGATATCCGCGCTATCCTTAATTATATATTTAAGGCCTAGCTTAATTAGTTTATAGCTAAGTTTATAGCGGTATCTTAAGCTACTATAGCTAAAACCCTATCTTACTTTATATACGGTATAGCCTATATTATAAAATCCTCTTCTTAGCTTATAGCCGCTATAAGCTTTAAGGACTTATTTAGTCTTACTTAGCGAACGCTCTTTCCGCTTACTGCTATACTTAGCCTAGCTATATAAAGGTATATAAGCGCCTTATTATAGTCTATCTACCGTCCCTCCTTAATTAAAGGAGATAGCGATAACTAGCCTTGCGATATATTCCGCCGCTTAATCTTATAAGAGCTATTAATAATAACTAATATAATCCTTAACGGGCCTAGCTTTACGGGCTTATACTTTAACGATAAGATTATAATAATTAAGAGTTTCCGCTTAGCTATAAACTACGCTAAGTTCTACTTATAGGCCAATAAAAAGTTTAAACGTAACTTAACTTTAACCTAAGCAATAAAATTCCTAGGCTTTAATATCCGCTTTATTAACTATACCGACTACGCGCTTTATATTTTTACCTTTAAGGCCCCCTTTATAAAGAGGTTCTTTAAGACTATTAAGTATATTTAAAACCTTAAAAGCAAGGAGTTAGGTATTAAGGCTATTAAGGACCTTATTACCCGCTTTTAAATAAGAATATAAATATTTAATACCTTAGTGCTAACTATACTTATTAATATTAGCGGGATAGCCTACCCTTACTTTAATACCTTCTTAGTAGCTAAACGCGCGTTAGTTAGCAAAAAGGCATAAGTAGTAGCGCTATATAAAAAGGATAATAAGTTAAAAAGCCTAATAATAAAAGGCAAGGAATACTTATAATAGCGGCAGTAAGTAAGATATAATATCTTGCTTATAGGCGGCTGATAAAGCTAGTAAGTAGTATAAGAATTTTAGCGGAGAATTAAAAAATAGCGTAAAAGGGTAAGTAAGATAATAATATAAAATAAGGCTTAAATAAAGCTAGTCTCTTATAATATATTCTACTAGGGAATTTAAGTATTCCTTAGCGCGGAGACTTCTTACTACTTAATAAGTGCTTAAACGCACGCCTTAAAGGAGAGTTAGAAAATTTACTATAAGTTTTAGCTAAATACGCTAATCGCTTTAATAAAAACGAAAATTTATAACTAAATAAGAAGTAAGGATTTATAATAAGAGCCGCTTATTAACTATCTTAAGCTTCTTAGCTACTATTAGCTAGATAGGCTAAAAAACCTATTAAAAGAATAAGGATAGTATATTATTAATACGGCGTAAAGACGCTATTATAAAGCTATTACTTAGCGCCCCCTTTACTTTATTCTTACTTTAAACTAAAAAGGACGTTAGCTTTTCTTTTTTACTTAAGGAAGTTATTATAAAATCTAAATAGCTATACCTAGACTCCTTACTTTACTCTTAAGGAGCCTTATAAAACCCTATAATAAGAACGCCCGGAGTATATACTACGAAAGCTCGCTTAAAGAGATATAATAAATATTACCGGTTAGACCTTATTAAGGTTTCTAAGATATAATTATAAAGGGTTAAGAGCCTACTTAACTATAGTTTATAATATCTTTAACTATAAAAGATACCGTAGAAACTATTAAGCGGATTCCGCCGGTATTTTTAAAGGATATCTAAGGATTTCCGCGGGATATCTTAATTATAGTTCGACTTATTTTTAATTATAAAAGCACCCCGGAAAATATAAGATAAACCTTACCGCGATTTTTAAGGGATATCTAAGGATATTTAAGGGATTTCCTTAATTATAGTTTATAGTATTTCTTACCGGGCTTATACTTAGTTTATTAAGCGATTTTATAAGGATACTTATAGTTTATCTATATATTACGGATAAGTATAGTTAAAGATCTTTAAAATTAGCTTAAAGAACTAAGTATAAAGTAGCTAGCTATGCTTTTAAGAATAAATAAGCTTTTTACTATTTTTAAACCCTTATATACGTTTATATATAGTAATTTGTTTATTATACTAGCTTAACTAGCGGTAATTAGTTTATAGTACCGGCTTTAACTAGCGGTAATTAGTTTATAGTACTAGCCTTAACTAGCGGTAATTAGTCCGCGCCTTATCCCTTTATTCTTATACTATAAAGCGTAGTAAGGCATTTAATAAAAGAGAAATAGGATTTATAGTATAAATAATTTTAAATAGCGCGTAATTAATAAGATATTAAGTCCCCTTTAATAGTAAATATATAAACCTTTTATAATAATTAGTATAAAAAGAGCGTACTATTATAATAATATAAGTAAGGGAAAAAAACATAAAGTTAATTACTTATATAAATAAAGCGGATAACTTTATACTTTAAGATAAAAGTAAGGCGAATAAAAGCAAAGTTTAGCTAAAACGTAACTTAAACTTAAGCTAAGACGCACTTAAGGAATAAGTATAACCGGCCTATATATTTAATAAGTAAGAGATATAAAAGCAGTAAATAATAATATTACGAAAGGATAAGGAGTACTAAATAGTATTTTAAGTAATATAAAACGGCGATTAATCGCTTACTTTAAAATAGCAATTAAGAATTTAAGTAAGTAAGTAAGTATATAATTAATAGAAAAAGGCGCCTTCGCTTTAAGGACTAGCTTTAAGTGCTAAGTAAGGCTTAATACTTTAAGGGGGGGGAGGATAAAAAGTTAAATAAGCTTTAAGTATTAATCGCTTAGCGGATATATAACTTAACGGTAGTAAAATACTTAAAGCGCGAGGGGACGCTTATAATATTAGCTTAAGAGTTTTTTTAGCTAAGCTAGTTATTAATAGTATACTAGCTTATCGCGAACTATAAGCTATATAGTAAGGGGTATATTTAAAAGTAACTTTAAAAAAGGCTCCCTTAACTATTACCGCCTTTTATATAGCCGTTTATATACTTAACGATAGACTTTATAGTTAACTTATTATTAATAAGGATTAAGGGCTCTTAAAAGCTTTAAGTAATAATAAATAAGCTAATAAAAGCAATAACTTTAAAAGCGATATTAATAATAAAAGTAGTAGTATACGCTACTAAGTTTTTATAATCTTACTTTTACTTTTATAAAATACTAAAGTTTATTATTTTAAATTAAAGGACGAACTAAATAAAGCAATTTTAAAAAGAATTTTATTAATAAACTAAGGTTTAAAAGAAACTAAGTTTAGCTTACTACCTATAAACTAATAAGGTAATAAAGCGCGTAAACTAAAAAGTATAAGTATACCTTTATATATATATTTACTATAAGTAAGACGATTAAGGGGTATAGCTATCTTATACTTAAGTAGCGCTTAATAATTAAGTAATATTAATAATAAGTATAAGCCCTTTCTTCGCTATATATAAGTATATTATTAAGCTAATTTAAATTATATAAGAAGAAAAGCTACTTACGCTAAATATAAAAGGTATATAAAGCTTTATATAAAAAAAAAAGGTTACTAACTTCCTTTAAACGGCGATTGCCGCGTTATAAGTAAGATAAAAGGAGATAGTAAACTAATCGCGTGCGCTAGTAAAAAGACTTTAAGTAAGTAATAAGGTATAGCTAAATATAAAGAAGTATATTATAAATAGGCCTTATTAAAAGCTTAACTAGCTATACTAAAAGTATACTATAATAAAAGTAGTTAGCTTATATATAGTAAAACTTAATATATTAAGAAGGGTATATAAAAGACTATATATAAAGTTCCTTTACTATATAGTAAATAACCCCTTACTTAGCTAAGTAGTTAATAACTACTAGCTACTATTAGTAATTAAGGAAAATAATAAACTAAAGTATATTATTATTAAAGGCCTGCGTATACTTAGTTTAGTAGTATATAGCTAAATAATTATTTATTTAAAGCTAAAAAGAGAAGGGGGAAATCTCTATTTAAGTTATATAGCTTTATACTTTATAAGGGTCGCTTAAGTAGCCTATACGTAAGTTAAGTTTAAGTTAAACTTAGGCTAAGTTTAGGTAAAGTCTTATATAACTTTAGCTATACGTCGGCCTAACTTTAAGTCGTTTGCTATAGTATAACTATAGCTTAATCTATAGTATAGCTTATAATACTATCCCCCTTTTAAGCTATCGCGTACTAAGGTATATAATATCGGCGCCTCGCCCCCCCCGCTCCGCACTTAGCGTTAATCGGTATAGTTATCCTTATCGTGCTTATAATTATATACTAACGCCTCCTTTAAATAACGTTGCGTTAAGGCGTCGGATATATTATACGCTTGCCTATCCGCGCCGCTATATTATCTTTAATAGTGCTAAGGCGGTATAATATATCTCCTCCGCTTACCGCTAATATTAGTGCTTAAGGCACGTCTTTCCTACCCGCCGCTTATAGTCCTTAAGTATAAATACCCTTCCTCTCTCCCTCTCCCTCTCTTCTTTTTTTTCTTTTTTTAATTACTAATCTATTTATACGCGCGCCCCTTCTTATAATAGCTTTACCGCGCCGCGCTTTAATATATTTACTATAACCCCTTAAGCCTTATCTCCCGCTATATTATAAGCGTTTACCTATCCGGCGCCTCTTAACATACTTAGCGACTATATATTACCGCCTTTATATTAGTCTTCGCGCTTACTATTATCGCTTAGTAAGCGGAGCGCGATACGTAGTACTACTATATAGCGCCCCCCTTACCTTATATATATTAAACGTATAGTATCTCTTAATATAGATACTTAATATAAGGCTTATTAAAATTAAGCTTTACCCCGCGCTTATAATTATTTTACTTATACCCGCGCCGGATCGCGCTATTTGCCCGTATATTCCTGTTTTTAGACTACGTATAATATAATGCTAACGCGATATTAGTGCACTAGCGATATAATCGCCGCTATAAACGCGCTTTAAAATTATACGTCTTAAAGGACGTTTAAGGATTGCTATACTAACCCGTATATACGTTCTTTAATCCTTAATAAACGCTAGCTAAAGGGATATTACTAATAATTACTATAGTATGCGGAGTTAACTTATACTACTACTATAGTGCGCTAAGCTTAAATAAACTATAACGTTTAAGGTTAATTTATTAATATTAGTAGGTAGTAAGTAGTTTGCTTTAATTAAGTCGTAGTTCTTTATATATCTTATCTATATTTACTTTATATCTTATTATATCTTATCGTATCCTTTATCTATCTTATTATTATCTACGCTTAGTATGCGTTTATAGCGTGTCCTCCTTATGCTTATTGTTTAGAATCGTCTTAACGTTTATTAAGTATAGCCCGAAACTTTTTTTTATTTTTCTTAGTTTTCCTCCTTTTCTCCGCTACTTCCTTTATCCTACCCCTTACTCCTTAGCTCGGCTTACTATTATCCTTCTACCTTACCCTTATTATTTTTTATTATGTTACTATATCGTCTTTTAAATTCCTTTAAGGCGATTATATCTTAAAAGTTATTAATTAGCTACTATATTAAGTTAGTATACTTATACTACTTTACTAAAACTTAGCGCTTTCTCCTCCTTTTAATTTATTTTTACTAGGCTTACTTAATCTTTTTTATAATATACTTTAGTTCGTTATTTTCCTTAATTACTAGCGGTAGCTAGTAGTTATTAACTACTTAGCTAAGTAAGAGGTTATCCGCTATACGGCGGAGGAACTTTATATATAGTTTCTTATATACCCTCCTTAGTATATTAAGTTTTACTATATATAGGCTAACTACCTTTATTATAGTATACTTTTAGTATAGCTAGTTAAGCTTTTAGTAAGGCCTATTTATAGTATACTTCCTTATATTTAGCTATACTTTATTGCTTACTTAAAGTCTTTCCGCTAGTATATAAGACCGGTTTGCTATCTCCTTTTACCTTACTTATAATACGGCGATCGCCGTTTAAAGGAAGTTAGCGACTTCCCTTATCTTTCGTGCGAGGTTTTATACGCTCTCCGCGTTTAGTATAAGCGGTCCCTCCTTTTATACGATTTAGATTAGCTTAATATCGTACTTATATATAGCGAAGAAAGGGCTTATACCCGTTATTAATACTACCCGATTATTAAGCGCCGCTTAAGCGTAGGGTAGCTATGCTTTTTAGTTATCTTACTTATAGTAAATATATATATAAAGGTATACTTATACCTTTTAATTCGCGCGCTTTATTGCTTTATTAGTTTATAAGTAGTAAGCTAAACTTAGTTTCCTTTAAACCTTAGTTTACTAGTAAAATTCCTTTTAAAATTGCCTTATTTAGTTCGTCCCTTAATCTAAAATAATAGATTTTAGTATTTTATAAAAGCAAAAGTAGGATTATAAGAACTTAGTAGCGTATACTACTACTTTTATTATCGGTATCGCTTTTAAAGTTATTACTTTTATTAGCCGGTCTATTATTACTTAAAGGTTTTAAAAGCCCTTAGTCCCTATTAGCGGTAAGTCGACTATAAAGTTTATTATTAAGTATATAAATAGCTATATAAAAGGCAGTAATAGTTAAAAAGGCCCTTTCCGGAGTTACTTTTAAATATACCCCTTACTATATAGCTTATAGTTCGCGATAAGCCGGTATACTATTAACGATTAGCTTAGCTAAAAGAACTTTTAAGCTAGTATTACGAGTATCCTCTTATGCTTTAAGTATCTTACCGCTATTAAGTTATATATCCGCTAAGCGATTAATACTTAAAGCTTATTTAGCTCTTTATCCTCCCCCTCTTTAAGGTATTAAGCCTTACTTAGTACTTAAAGTCGGTTTTTAAAGCGAAGGCGCCCCTTTATATTAATTATATACTTACTTACTTAAACTTTTAATTACTATTTTAAGGTAAGCGACTAATCGCTATTCCGTACTACTTAAAATACTACTTAGTACTCCTTATCTTTTTATAGTATCGCTATTTACCGCTTTTATATCTCTTACTTATTAAATACGCGGGCCGGTCGTACTTATTCCTTAAGCGTATCTTAGCTTAAGTTTAAGTTAAGTTCTAGCTAAACTCCGCCTTTATTCGCCCTGCCTTTATCTTAAGGTATAAGGTTATTTGCCTTATTAATATAAGTAATTAACCCCGCGTTCTCTTCCCCCTCCTATATTATCGCGATAGTACGCTCTTCTTATACTAATTGTTATAGGAGGTTTATATACTCGCTATTAAGGGGGACTTAATATCTTATTAGTTGCGCGCTATTTAGGATTATTTATACTATATATCTTATTTCCTTTTTATTAGATGCCCCTTTTAGCTTATCTTAATCGCGGCGCGATAAAGCGTTAAGTATTACCGCTAACTTCCTTAAGCAGTACTTTAATATAAAGTTATATAAGGCGAGCTTTATTGCTTATTTACTTTACCTTTTATTTAACTTCTTTTTTATTATAAAGTACTTTAAATTCTTATAATCTATTAATACTATAAACGCTAGTATATTATATAACTTTACCCCTTAAAAGTCTAAGTATTATATAATTATAAGTAACTCTTTATTATAGATTAAGTAATTATACTTTATTACGTTAAGTCGTTTTAAGAAAATACCTATTAAGTATTATATCCTATTTAGTCTTACTTATATTAATATGCCGCTTATTATATATCCGGAGTAGTTTGCTTTTAAGTATATTTCCCTCTTAAGGTTATATAGCTATAGCACTAGCGCGTTATAAAATGCCTCTTAAATAAACTTAAACGCGGCTTAGTGCTTATTAGTCTATAAAAATATTACGTTTTTTTTATAAAGGCTATTTAAGCACTATAAGGCCTTAGCATAAAGTAAGATAAAAGTATAATAGTAATTTATAAACTTAAAGAAGCTCCGAACGCCCTTTATATTCCTTAGCGCTTATTATATTTAAATAGCTTAAATCTTCTTTACGTTGTACTAAACCTTACCCCCGGCCTATATAATAAAACCTAAGTACTTTACTTTTTTCGTTATAAAGTCGTATTTCTATAAGTTTAGTATAAAGCCTACCTTTTATAACTTTTTAAGTACCTTCGCTACCTTATATTAATAGTCGCGGAACGACCTTAATAAGTAAATTAAAACGTTATCTATATATACTATAACGAACTTATAAAGGTAGTCTTTTAATACTTAGTAAATATAGTATTAAAAGGTAGCCGGCGTTCTTATAAAGCTAAATAAGTATACTTACTATTTAAATAGTTTAAACCTTGTCCGAAAGGCCGTTTTAAACTTATAGCCCTTTGCGATTTTAATCTTATAAAACGCTATAACGATATTAAGTTTCGTAAACTAATATACTTTCGTTAATATCCTTAGCGTTTTTATAATTAATAGTAATATATACTAATCCCTTTTTATAATTATATTTAAGGCTTAATAATCGTAGTAAAAGCGTAGTTAGCTATTAGCCTTTCTTATAAATAATACTAGCGCCGTAGCTAATAAACTACTTAAGCGGATAAGGTTTGCTTTTAGTAGCTCGTTTAAAGTCTTTTAAAGAATAAGGAGTTCTTCTTTTAATATATCGTAAAGGGGCCTTTATAGTAATAGCGGCTTCTTACTATCCTTATTTAAGGTAAGATAGATCTTATAGTCTATACTTAGTTAAAATAAGGGTTGCTTAAGTGTCTTTATAGGTGCGAAAAGGACTAAATAAGCTTATAGTGCTTAAGCTAAAATATAGTCCGCTAAGTTAACCGGCGTTTTTAGCTAAAAGGCCCTCTTTATATCTTTTATTATAACTACCTTTATGTTAAGCGCTTATTATCGCCCTTAGTTATCCTTTTAGGCCCTTTTTTATTAATACTCCGCTATAAAGATAAAGGCGCTTACTAGCTTTGCCTCTTAAATATTTACGATCTTCGCGGCTTTTTTTAATCCTTAAAAGCTAATTAAAATCCCCGCTTTTTTATACCGGATCCGATCTCCCTTAGTATTATAGACTACCTTATTTTTCTTTATCTACAGTCTCTTTAAGAATATATTATAGCTTAACTTTAGTACTATATAGGCGAATATTTATTTTAAGTACTTATTAATCTTTATCTTAAACGCTATAATCCTTTTCGTTTAAAGTATTAGTATATCCTTTAAGAAAAGCTATAGTAGCCTCCTCGTCTTATCCGTAAAAGGTATTTATAGCCTTATCGCTACCCCCTTACTTATTATAATATAGTAGTTATAGCTTATATCTATAAGGATATTAAGCCCCTTTTTCTTATTAATACTAACCTTAAGTAGTACTAAGTTTAGCATAAGGTGCTTCTTTATTAACTTTTAAGCCGTTTACTATTTCTCTTTCTCTTTTAGCGCCCGACTTTATACTAAGGTTCCTTTTTTCTTAAATTAAAATTTACTTTAATTACCTCCCCGGTTATAGCTATAGCTACTTATAAAGTTCCTTTTTTTTTTATAAAAGCGGGCGATATACCTTATTACCTTATAAGTAAAATACCTTTATATATTAAGCTAGCTTTATCCTCCTCTTAGCTAGGTTATAGCGTTAATTTTACTTATTAAAGTATTACCTTTTAAGTCTTTTTAGTCTTAAGTTACCCCCTTTATTACCTTTTTTTAGCTTTAAAACGGCTACTTAGTTTACTAAACTCTTTTTAGCTTTACCGCGATTTACGCTACTTAATTAGTATACGCTAAAAAGCTTAAGGTTAAGAGGTTAACTATTATAAGTGCCTCCTTAAAGCGAAGGCCTAAGGCGTCTTTTAAGAATACGATCTATATATTATATAGCTACGACCCCCCTCCCGCTTTAAAAAGCCTTTACTTAAACTTAAGGAGGAACGCCGTAAACGTTTAGTTCTCTCCTTATTTAATTATACGGATAGCCGCCACCGCCCGCGATTAAATATCGATATTAAAGTAAATTAAATTAAGGTACTTAAGGAATTCTTACTAATCGTAACTTTAATCCGTATCGGTATTATAGTAAGTCGCTATAGTTTACTATAGCCTTATATCTAAGTAGTTATAGATTAAGTAAAAAACCTCCTTTAAGCTTAAAAAGAAGTTTTAGTTAATCTTATACTTTTCTTATATATATTATGCTTAAGGCGTAAAGTAGCGCTGCTAGCTATTAAATTTCCTTAGCGCTAAAAGTAGCTTTTATTAGTCCTTTTTCTTTATTACTTCTTTCTTTATTATAGGTATTATAGCTCTTATTATTATATTATAAGGTAGTATTAAACTACCGATTAGTAAGCCGGCCCCTCTTTATATATATTCTTATTATCTCTTTTAGCTTTTATATTAAGGCTTTAAACTAGCTTATTAGCTATTAGATTTATTACTAGCTTACTTAAACTTAGTAGCTTATTTTAACAGCCTTTACTTATAGTAAGAAGATCGCTTATTTAATCTTTATTTAAATATTAGCCTCTCTTAGCCCTCCCTCTTAAGCCTTATAAGCATAGCCCCCTTATGCTAAGTAGGCTTCTTACTCGCGCTATATCGTAGTTAGTAAGTCTTTTCTTAAGTCGTATAACCTTATTTAAAAAAAGCTTTAAATATATTAAAAGCCTATATATACTTAGTTTAGTAATATATAGCTAAATAATTATTTATTTAAAGCTAAAGAGAAAAGGGGGAAATCTTTATTTAGGTTACGTAGCTTCGTACTTTATAAAGGTCGCTTAAGTAGCCTATACTTAGGTTAAGTTTAGGTCGAACTTAGGCTAAGTTTAGGTAAAGTCTTATATAACTTCGGCTATACGTCGGCCTAACTTTAGGTCGTTCGCTATAATATAACTATAACTTAATTTATAGTATAGCCTATAATAATTATAAAGAAGATTAAGTAAGCTTAATAAAGATAGATTAAAAAAAGGAGATAGCGCTAAGTCTTAATAAAGTAGTATAAGTATATTAATTTAATATAGTGGCTAATTAGCGACTTTTAAGATATTATCGCTTTAAAGAAATTTAAAGGATAATATAGTAATATAATAAAAAATAATAAGGGTAAGGTAAAAAAACAATAGTAAGCTAAGCTAAGGAGTAAGAGATAAGATAAGGGAAATAGCGGAGAAAAGGAAGAAAACTAAGAAAAATAAAAAAGAGTTTTAAGCTACGTTTAGTAAACGTTAAAACGATTTTAAATAATAAGTATAAAAAAAATACGCTATAAACATATACTAAGTATAAATAATAATAAGATAAATAAAGGATATAATAAAATATAATAAAATATAAAGTAAATATAAATAAAATATATAAAAAAACTACTTTTATAGTATAGTAGTTATACGCTTAAGAAGCATACTAGCTATAATACTAAGGTCGGTTTAAATCCGGCTAAAAGCATAGCCTTTTTAGCTAAACTAGCAAATTATACTAACTTACTATAAAATTAGCTAATTAGCGCTTTTAAAAGCGCTTATAAATTTACTAGCAGCTTAGCCCCGCTATAAGTAGGCCCGCCTAAGCCTAGTCTTACCTAGACGCGATAATAACTCGCTAAGGGCGCGGCCCTTAGCCCGGTCTAGTCCCCGACTAAGATAATAAAAACCTATACCGGATAACTAGTAATTCCGATATTAATAACGCGGCGCGGTGCCGATACGATAACTTAGTAAGGGCCTTTCTAGACTTAGTAAACCCTAAAGCGCCCCCGGCCCGGCTAAAGGCCGGCAAAATTATATAGCCCGCTAAGCCTTACGGCGGTATAAAATAAGGCGATAACCTAAAATACGCACTTCGGCGGATAATTAAATACCCTATAGAAAAAATTCTATCGACTAATAGTAACTAAGAGATACGTTAATTACCTACTATAAAGTCGTTATTGCTTTGCAACGGGCCTATAATAGTTCGAGCTAATTAACCGACGGACTTATCTATAGCCGGCGCCCCCCCCCTTCCTTATATATAGTTATAAGGGCTAATATAGTAAGACTTAAAGCGAAAGAGTAGCGGAGGGTTTTTCCCCGGGCACTCCGGTTTCCCTTTATATAAAAACCGAGCGATAGCCTAAAAACCTATAAATAGGTCCTTAGCGTAAACTTAATAATAATATATAAAGAACTATAACTTTATTAAAATAAGCTACTTACTACTTACTAATATTAATAAATTAACTTTAAACGTTAAGGTATATTTAAACTTAGCGCGTTATAATAATAATATAAGCTAACTTTATATATTATAATAATTATTAATAATATCTTCTTAGCTAGCGTTTATTAAAAATCGGAAAATATATATAGAGGTTAGTATAATAGTTCTTAAACGTTCTTTAAAATATATAGTCTTAAAGTATATTCGCGGTAGTAACTATATTATTAGTATATTAATATCGTTTTAGCGTTATATTATATATAGTTTAAGAATAAGGATATATAAGTAAATAGCATAATCCGGCGTAGGTATAAGTAAAATAATTATAAGTATAAGGTAAGGCTTAATTTTAATAAGCTTTATACTAAGTATTTATATTAAGAGACGTTATACGTTTAATATATATAAAGTAAAAAGGGTGCTATATAATAGTGCTATATATCGCGCTCCGCTTACTAAGCGATAGCGGCGGGCGCGAAGATTAATATAAAGGCGGTAGTATATAGTTACTAAGCGTGCTAAGGGGCGCTAAACGGGAAGACGCTTACGATATAGCAGAAGATAAGGCGCGGGGGGTTATAGTAAATATATTAAGGCGCGGCGTAGCGAAGCTATTATAAAAAAGGGCGCGTATATAGGAGGATTAGTGTTACGGGCTGGGCCCTAGATTGGGCCCGGGCTGCGCCCGTGCAACCCTTAATAGGCGTGGTTAATTAACTAGCTGGCAGCTTAGTCAATTCGTCTTCTTTTGCCCTCGCTGCCGCCGTCTGACGCAGTGGCTTAATTGAATGGCTGCCCCGCAGCAACGAACAGTAGCATGACCACTGCTTTAGCCCCGTTAAGGCCGACCCGTTATAATTAGTAATTAAAGAAAGAAAGGAAAAAAAAGAGGGAGAGGGAGAGAGGAAAAGTATTTATACTTAAGGACTATAAGTAGTAAGAAGGTAAGATATACCTTAAGTATTAATATTAATAGTAAGTAGAGGAGATATATTATACTGCTTTAGCGCTACGAAAGATAACGTAGTAGCGCGGATAAGCGAGCGTATAACGTATTTAATGCTTTAATATAACGTTATTTAAAGGGATATATTAGCGTATAATTATAAGCATAATAAGGATAACTATATTAATTAATATTAAGTATAGAGTAAAAGGCGGGGCGGCGATATTATATACTTTAGTACGCGATAGCTTAAAAAGAAGATAGTATTATAGGCTATATTATAAAAAGAGCTATAGTTATGCTATAGCGAATAACTTAAAGTTAAGCTAATATATAGCTAAAGTTATATAAGACTTTACTTAAACTTAGCTTAACCTTAACTTAAACTTAACTTAAGTATAGGCTATTTAAGCGACCTTTATAAAGTATAAAGCTACGTAGCTTAAATAGAGATTTCCCCTTTCTTTTTTAGCTTTAAATAAATAATTATTTAGCTATATACTATTAAACTAAGTATATATAGGCCCTTAATATTAATAAACACTTAACCGGATCTTATATATATAGTAAATAAGCTTTTTAAAGCTAGTAATAACTTAATTAATAATTATATAGTAATTATAAAAACGCTATAACGCTATATAAAAAGCACTTTAAATTATAAAGTTATAATAAAAGGGAAATACTTAATTAAAAACTTTAAGCTTTATATATATATAAATACTTTTTTTAATAACGATTAAAGTACTTATTACTTTATAGCTAGCTATATTATATTTTTAGCTACTAAGCTTATCTTTTAAAAAGGTAAGAAATAAACTATTATAATAACTTTATTTATTAAAGTAAAATTTATAAACTTTATACTTATAAATATAGCTATAATATAATAGTACTAGTTATTAATAAAGCTATACTAGCTATAACTAACTTTATTTATAGTTTTTTTTAGATAGTTAAAATACGCGGCTTATAATACTATATAAAAATAACCCGGCTAAGACTTAGTATATTACTATCCGCTATAAGTAAACTATTTACTATACTAAAAAGGGCTTTTTTCGACTAATATAAGTATAAACTAACAAAATATTTATATATAGCTTTATAAAAGGCTATTTAAAGGTAAAATATAATTTATTTATTTAATAGCTAAGAATAAAAAAAGTAGCTAAATAAAAAGTTAAAAAGGCTATATATAAATAAAGTATTATATAAAAAAGAAAAGGCTTATTATAATTAGTTAAAATAAGAAAATACTAAAGTAAAAGTAACTTATAAAAAAAAGGCTATATTATAAGGCCTTATTTCTAGATATATATTTTATATATAGCTAAGAGGAGGTATTATAAATATAAGGAGTATATACGCTAAGGCCTTATACCTAATTTACTGCGAGAGCCCTAGGCGTAGCCCTGGCCCTTATTTATAGGGGTTAGCCATATATATATAAGGCCACCCCTCGCATACACATTCCTTCCTAACTAGCTAGACACCATCATCTTCCAGAGCTTCCTTTTTCCACAGAAAGTTCCTCCTAGCTACCTAGGTAGGTATCTATGTACCTACCTAGGTAGCTAGTAGGTACTGTACAAGTGCAGTACATACTTATCTACGGTGGCTTAAAGCCTCGGCGGGCAGGCCAGCCGTGTGGCACTTATGTACACCACCCGCTCTCTCCACGCCTCGGTGCTAGAGGCAATTCTCGTCGCCGTCCTCCCAACTCCTCTGCACATACACACACCCTTTTCCCGCTTCCCCTCTCTGCACAAAAGCATCTAGGCGCATCGGGCACACGCCGTGCAACACGATACGATGCCTGGAAGCTCGAGAATGCCCGTCAGCCTGCGCGGAAGCTTCGAATCGGTCAAGCGGCGTCGGCCTGCTCTCTCGCTGAGCATGATCAGCCTGGACCTGTGAGTCGGCGATCCCCCTCCCTCAGCCGTGCTGCTCGAGCCGTTGCGCATCGCTCGCATACACGGGTAGCTCTGGGCCCTTCCTCCGAGCTGCATTGCTGCGACACGACAGGCACTCCCCCCGGTGGCGCCCGATGGCGCTCTTGAAAAGTGGCATGCTCGGAAACAGGAGTGGGCTGACGGACTGGCATCGTGGGCGTTGCTCGACAGGCTGCGCAACATCGTCTTCTATTACTTTGTCCTACGATGGACCCGCCGCCTCTTCTGGAAGCTCAAGGGCCGTGGCCTCATCGGCGCCATCCTCGAGCTCTACCGTGACGTTCGGCGCACTCTATACGGCTACTTCCTCCGCGCCCCGGGCGTCCGTGGCAAGGTCCAGAAACAGGTTCAGCAGTCACTCGCGGCCATGTCGGCCAAGCTGGTGCCCCAGTCCGAGACGCGCTACCTCACGCTGCCCAAGCAGGGACTGCCCGCCGACGCCGTCCGCGCCGAGCTCGAGTCCCTGGCCAACATGGACCACACGCGCTGGGAGGATGGGTATGTCTCGGGCGCCGTCTACCACGGCGAGGACGGCTTGATCCAGCTGCAGACCGAGGCCTTTGGCAAGTTCACCGTCGCCAACCCCATCCACCCCGACGTCTTTCCCGGCGTCCGCAAGATGGAGGCCGAGGTAGTGAGCATGGTGCTCAACATGTTCCATGCGCCTCCTGGCGCCGCCGGCGTCTCGACGGCCGGCGGCACCGAGAGCATCCTCATGGCCTGCCTGGCCGCTCGCCAGAAGGCATACGCCGAGCGAGGCGTCACCGAACCCGAAATGTGAGTCGCCAGCCTCCAGGATGAGTGAACGGCCAAGATGATGACGAGGTCGTCTGCTGACGGATAACCTCTTGAAAAGGATCATTCCGGACACTGCACACACGGCTTTCCACAAGGCTGGAGAGTACTTTAACATCAAGATTCACATGGCCGCCTGTCCCGCGCCCGACTACCAGGTTGACATCCGTGCCATGTCACGCCTCGTCAACGCGAATACGGTGCTACTCGTCGGCTCAGCACCCAACTTCCCGCACGGCATCATGGATGACATTGCGGCGCTGTCTAAGCTCGCGCTGCGCAAGAGATTGTGCCTGCACGTCGACTGCTGCCTGGGCTCGTTCCTGGTCCCCTGCCTAGAGCGGGCCGGCTTCGAGACGCAGCCATTCGACTTTCGTCTCAAGGGCGTCACCAGCATCAGCTGCGACACACACAAGTATGGCTTCGCGCCAAAGGGCAACTCGACGGTGCTGTACCGCACGGCAGCGCTCCGGACTTACCAGTACTTTGTGTGCCCGGACTGGTCGGGCGGCGTCTACGCTTCGCCGGGCATTGCCGGGTCGCGGCCGGGCGCCCTCATTGCCGGCTGCTGGGCGAGCCTCATGACCGTGGGCGAGTCCGGCTACGTGGACGCGTGCGCCAAGATTGTCGGCACGGCCAAGAAGATTGCCGACGCCATCCGCGACGGACCCGCGCTAGGCGGCGAGCTCGAGGTGCTGGGCAAGCCGCTGGTGTCGGTGGTTGCCTTTTCGGCGCGCAACCTCAACATCTACGACATTGCCGACGGCATGTCCAGCAAGGGCTGGCATCTCAACGCGCTCCAGAACCCGCCAGCGATACACGTGGCCGTGACGCTGCCCATTGTCAAAGTCTGGGAGCGGTTGGTGAGCGACCTCGAGGCCGTTGTGGAGGAGGAGCGGGAAAAGGAGCGGGTACGACTGGTGGAGGGCAAGGGGGCCAAGGGCAAGGCGGTGGGCGATTCGGCTGCGCTGTATGGCGTGGCCGGATCGCTGCCAAACAAGAGCGTCGTGGTGGACCTTGCGACGGGATTCCTGGATCTGCTGTACAAGGCATGAACCAACACATGGCAGCATGATCATGTTACGATTTACGAAGTTTGGCCCAGGGGAAAGGGGGGACGGGGTCGAGAGAGGGCGACTCAGCTTTGCTCCAAATGGCCGCATGCATACGTGCTTGCCTATGCATGCATATGTATAACAGCAGCTGACTGGTTGATGACGACCAGCGTTTTGTTCCTTGTTATGCTCTGATGGCGCGGTTTTAGACGGAGGTGAAGGACGCGGTGAGGGCTACATGGAGGTGGGCGTCTTGTGCTCTGTACATGGATGGGTACGGATACACGCAGCCCATCTGCCCAAGAAACATGATCTATCACCTGGGCATCGTCATCCAAGATGACCAAAACTCTATTCTACGATACGTCTGTTATGATCGATCAACGGACAGCAGAGGGTGGGGGGTGGGCGGGGACCCCCTGGCACGTCGTCCCTCCAACACGCGGCTCCGGCCAAGACGAGGCGTCCATATTTGCCTCGCCGCCGTCGGTTGGGCAGCGTCGCTTTGAAGGGGTGCAGGTCACGAACCACTGCCTCGTACGTCCCGGACAGCCCGCCAGCCAGGAGCGTCCACGCCTGGAGAGATTGACGGGCGGCAGACGCCACTGCGTCGTTCGTGTCAAATACCATTAGTCCAAGATATGACTTGCATGACGGTCGCTCCCTCTGCTCCCACTCGCTGCTCACGGCGGCCGGCAGTGGGGGGGGGAGGGGAGTGAGGCTCCCTCACGACTCTTGAGTGGGCGTCCGGGCTGACGTGGTGCACCCATGTGGGACGGCCAAGAAGGGCTCCGGAGGATGCTGTATGGGCATGCAGGGTGAGCCACGACCCTGGTGTGTGCGACTGCGTGTGTGTGAAGCTTGCGTGGTCTGTGGATCTCCCCTTGGCTGTCACTTTACCGTCTGACAATGGGGGGACGCGGCATGTACATACAATACACGGTGCATATTTGCCATGTATGTAGGTGTATGGATGGGGGATGGTATGCAGGCGCGTTCAGAAGGGGGTTGGACTGGGATGGCCGGTGGGTGATGTTGATGCCCAAGTCCGAGGCAGAGGCAAATGCAGATGCAGATGCAGAGGCGGAGGCGGAGGCGGAGGCGTAGGCGACGAGATGGATAGAGAGAGAGAGAGAGAGAGAGAGAGAGCACGCGCGATGGAGATAGATGA
>JAPEBW010000485.1:0-51195 GCA_027405785.1 Ophiocordyceps robertsii | reverse complement strand
GTTTTTCGAGACGACAATCGCGGGGCCAGTGGAGGAAATGGGCGCGCGGATGCGGAAAAAGGGGGACAAGGAGATGGTCGGCCCTGCAGGAACGCTGCTTCATTCCAAACGAGCCCAACACCCGTGTCGGTGGTCGGCGGTGCGTTCCGGCTCCGGCCCCAAGGCCCGGCCGGGGGCAGACGCACGCGCCGGCCCCGTTCGTTGTGCGGCGCAACGTCCGTGGGTGGTGCGTCGCTCTCATAACACGTTACGCGTCTACAGATGCGGCCAGCGTACTGAGTGTTCGGTACATCTCTATGCATTTAAATAAACACGCATCCCTTCCCTCGTCGCATCCGCCCCCTTGGTGCTGCTTCGTGCCGCTGCTCCTCCCTCGACACCCACCCAGTCTCGGTCTTTTTTCCGCCACCTGTCTCACCCGCTTTTCAGCCTTCTTCCCCGTTGTCTCCCTTGGCTCCCGTCTCACGCGATGCACACGAGGGGCCACCGCGTCTCGTACGGGCACCGCTGCCGTCTCCCCCCCTCCCTTGTTGCACGCGTCTCGAGTCACACGGCCAGAGAGTCTCGGCAACTGGATATCAAGCGAAGCCGCTGATGCAGTCTCCCGCACTTTACTTGGGACCAGGAACAGAGCGGGGAGACGTGGTCAATGGAAACACTTGACTGGAGAGTGTCTTGAGGGGAGGTCGCTCCCCGTTTGTGCAATTCCTGAATGCAGACAATCATCGCTATGCAAGATTTCTCCTAGACGAGACGATCCTCCTGTGCTGCCAACCCCTCTGCCCTTCACCCACGGATCCGAATGGGATGCGCCTCGGTATTGTACACAAACTTGCTCTTGGCGCCGCCCTGCAGCTGCAGCTGCACCTCGGACTCGTCGGCAAATATCAGGTACAGATACTTGAGAGTCTCGGCCATCCAGAAGCTCTGCATCTGGTCGTAGAAGCCCCCGCCGTTGGGCTGCATCACGTCCCGGAGCTGCGCGTAGGCGCTTCCCGTCCGGCACGCCTTGTTGATGCTCCCAAACGCCTGCCACGCCATGTCCTGCCACTTGGCGTCGCCCGTCAGCCGGTACGCGTAGTAGACGCTCTCGAGTGTCTCGGGACGCAGGATGTACGAGCCCGCGGTGGTGTAGAAGCCCGACTTTTCGTAAAACTTGCGCTGCGCGTCGGGCGCCGGCCCGTTGTTGCCCTCGCCTGGCGGCAGTGCTGCGTCTACCCAGCGAAAGACCTCTGGCCCGATGCCCGAGGGCGACATGCGGTAGTTGTTGAAGTAGGACTCGGCCAGCTCGAGTCCAAACTTCTTGTACTTGGCCTCGTTGAGGAGGACGCCGCCCAGGATGAAGCTGCCCCCGGCGAAGCTCGCCACTATTTCTCTCTTGTTAGCGTCTGTCAGAGACGGCTGGACAACAGGGGCGAGTTCGTGCGTGTGTCTTGGACGGCGGAATCCAGCAGCACTTACAGTGAGTCGAAACCGGGTCCACCTTCTGGCCGGAAAACTGCGACAGAAAGGTCAAGTCCTTGCGGCTGGTCGGGTGGGATGCCAGGTACTTGATCGTCGAGTCGGCCGCCAGCACCCACCGCTCCTTGTACTCGCCATAGGCCTTGGGGTCGTACTGGTACATCTTGATGAGGTACTCGTAGAAGCTATCCGTGCCGCCGGACCAGCCGCCGTCGCTGTTCAGGAACTCGCCGCTGTCCGTCGACACCGTGGTCCCAACCAGGCCGGGCCAGGCCTCGGGGCTGCCGCGGGGCCGGAGGAGATGCGACTCGGCCCGGTCGACCAGCTTGCCGTACTTGGGGTTGCCCGTCAGGTCGCTGAGGCGCGTCCACTCCAGCACCAGCGTGCCGACCTCGGCAATGCTGTTCTCGTTGCTGTCGCTGATGCGTTTGGAGGGGTTGAGGTAGACGGCCGTGTTGGGGACTCCGCTCGGGGTGTCAAAGGCAAAGCTGAGAGCGTCGGCGAGGCTTTCGGCCTGTTTCAGGAGTGTTGCCACCTTTTTCGAGTCAAGCTTGAGGTTGCTCATCGGTCCCTTGAGCAGGTCATAGCCTGCAGCAGTCGTCAGCGGGTGCAGCAAAGGGAGGGCAGGGGACCATACCGGAGATTAAGCCTCCGAGGTAGCGGATGTTGGTTTCAAAGACGGAGATGCGGTCGTCGCGCTTGGCCGTCGTGGTGAAGTCAATCTTGGCGATGTGGTCCAGCATCCGGCTGATGATGGCCGTCTCGCCCATGACAATGGCCGTCGACAGAGCATCCACGACCGTCACTCCCCAGCCGTTTCTGGTGACGGCTCGTCAGCCACGGAGCTTGAATGGCCGTCCTCGAGGGCCAACGCTCACCGGTCATCCTCGAACCCGTTGCTCACTGGGTGCAGAGTGTCGTGAGGGAAGGAATGGTTGTAGTAGCCCTCCCAGGAAATCTCAAACGCGCGCTTGACGGCCTCGGCTTTTCTTCTATCCTGCTTCGGCCGGCTTTCAGCACGGCTAGCAGCCGGCGAAGGAGCGGCCAGCACGGTGCTGGCCAGCTCGAGGAGCAAGAGAGAGCCGGTGGTGAGCCGCATGATGGTGCAAGGGGCTCGTGCGCTCAAGCAAAGGTCCGGTCGATGGTCGGCGAGGGGCTGTCCGGCGAGACGAGGCGGCAGGCGACGAGAACACGGGCTTTTAATCCAGTCAAGGGCGGCGCGTCGGACGCAAGCGGCCGCAATAAGAGTCTAAGACATTGGCGGGCGGCCAAGGAATTGAAAACCGCCCTACCGCACAACTGCCTTTTCCTTGGTGACTTAGACTTTTCGAAGCCAGCTGCATGATGCGGGCCGAGTATCGAGGCCAGAGAATTAAATTGCCCTTCCTTGTGCAAGCGGCAGGTGACACATCACGGCAACTGTCTCGCATGCCGGAGCGCCGTGCTTGTGACCGCCCAGGTCAGTCGTCCCCGAATCCTTCGTTCGCCGTCATCTGATTGCTTGCCGCCGTGCCTTTCCACCACTGGCCAATGGGACAGCTCTGCCGTCGAGCTCCTGACGATCAAATCATGCATCACCTGGCCCATCGGGCATAGCGTCGTCGTCTTTGGAAGTAATCGCCCAGTTCTTCAGGGGGGGGATCAAGCGTGCCAACGTCACACAGCGGGCCGAGCAGTCGTGTCGACGTGTTGTAGAGTTTGTGGGCGCCTCAACACGACGTATTGCTTTGCGGAGGCGCGCCCGAGACACGCGCCAAGAGCCACGCCGTCCGACGTCGCCTTGGCCAGGCCATGCTGCACCGCAAGCCATGCATCACTGTCCAATAACTCGGCCTAGCGGGGCATGAGCTTTCTCATAGGTATTGGTCGATCCCTCGCATAGCTACCTGCGAGGAATGCCGCCGCTCGGCCCTAGCGATGCAGTCCGTATCCCGTCCGGCCCTCCGGCTCCAGCGGAGACATGCGGGGCCAGACTCGAAGAAGATACCGCTAGTCATCGCGCCATGCCGCCGCCGACAGCGGACCGACACTCAGAAATGCCGTCGCCGCAACGTGTCCGGGCTAGTTGCTCTGTCCGCCGAGGTTCCAGTTTGGTCGACTCACGTATGCCCGCTCGCGTGTGAGCTTCTCGACTGCTGTTACTCAACCCTTCTCCCGGAGCCTCGCCAAGGCTGCTGCAACGCCTCCGCTCAGGGGTTCCTCGATGCCCGCTGCGCCGTCTGCATCGGTGGTCCTTCTCGACTCCTCCATGGCCGCGGCATGCAGGGCCTCTTCGTCACCTTCGCCGTCGTCGTCGAGGAACTGAAACTGCTTCGGCGCGGCTCCGTCCCGCGTCCCCTGATCCGCCGATAAGCTCTCGGACGGCATGTCCCTCAGCGGCACCCGGGACAGAGGCACGGCTTGTTCCAGCATCGAGGCCCCTCCTCCCGCATTTCGGCTGCTGGGTGGCTCTCCCTGGGCCCCATCTCCAGACTGCTGCAGGCCCCGTTTGGCCGCCTTCTTGGCCCGGAACGGCTCGTCAATGGCGGCGCACCACCTCTTGACCTTGACCCCACCCCACCCGTTGAGCATGCCGAGCTGCTCGGGCTCGGCATTGACGGCGTTTTTGAGACTGCCAAAGTTGGCGACCAAGGCGACGGCATCCGACTTGTTGAGGCTTCTGGGCACCGTGACGAAGTCGACAAGCCTGTCTGCGTACGTCGACGCCTGCTGGCCACGGATGGCTGCAAAGCTGGCGTTTTCGTACGACTTGTACAGCTCGATGTATCGCGCCGCCTCGGCCGCCGACCAGCACAAGATGATGGTGGCATCGTTGACCGTGGACGTCTTGGAGAGTTCGCGCAACGAGTCTTCGTGGTTCGGAATGTCCACCATGGTGAGGAGGACACGGAGGTTGTATTTGCCCTGCAAGTTTCGGATTCGAGTGTAGATGTACTCGGGATGCAGACGGTGATATTTCAGACTGCCCAGATACCTCGTCAGTACCACGTACTGCTATATACCGCAGTCGCATCCGTAGGAAGAGACCTCACCTCAGGAAGAGTGCGCAAGTCGTGATTCCCAAAACGTAGTCGGCCGGAATGTCGCTGTACTCCCACGGCATGGAGCGGATGCAAGTCAGCACGGGATTGCCGCGCTGACGTGGAGAGACGAGAATTGCCGATCCAGACTGCCTCTGGGGCAGAGCCTGCGGCACCGGCTGCACGATGCCCTTGCTCGCGAGAGACGCGCTGGGAGGAGGTGCCCTGTCGAGTCGCTGCATCTTTTGCGGTACAGGCTGCCGGATCGTCGTCGTCGTCGCCGCCGGTTGAGCTGCTGCCGAGGCAGGCGGCCGTGGCCGTGGCGCATCGGCCGCGGCCGCCATGGCGGCGAGGAGCGACTCGTCGGCGCCATAGTCGTCGTCCATCTTGTGTGCTCGCTATGCGATGGCGGGTTTGGCGTTGCCGAAGTGTATGTAGGCTCGTTGGCGTTGCTGCTTTGGAGGAGCGGGAGCGTGGAATGGAAGGTACTCGGGCCTTGTACCGTGATATAAAGAGCACAGTGAAAGAGAGTAAAAGGGCCTTTCTAATCGGATAAAATAGCGTTATACACCTCTATCTAGCCATATAATATTAGGGCGGTATTTATAGACAGATATACCTTGCTTGAATAGTATAATTGTTGTGCCCTTTCAGGGCCGAACGTTAGATGGTCAGACAATGTGATGTATTGCTTGAAGACCTCTCTAGGAGGCTATCCCCGGCTAGCCAGGCTCTCTGGCCTGCTGACTAGCTTAGCTTGTGGTCGGACCGACGTTGGGCCGGTACTCCACTCGCCGACCCACTGACCCGTATGACCGTTGGTCTGCTGCAAGTGTTTTTAGTTGTTGACTGTCAGACGGGTTTCCACGGAATTTTGTAATTCTCTCCCACTACTCCCCCTTGCCATTCGGGATGGTGAACGAATTCAAACCAGTGTCTGTGTCGCCCCGAACTGAAGGACTATGACGCCTTCATAAGCCTTCTTTCCGCATGGCCACGCATGATTCAGTTGAATTTGTGAAGCTGATCCCGGGACATTGGTGCCAACTACGACTGAAAAGCTGCCCATAGAAAGGCGCGCAGAGGGCTCAAAGCAGTCCATATAGCCGGGAAGGAAACTCGTGCCATGTGTAATTTGATTCTGGTTGCATTTCCCCATCAAAGCAGAGAGAGGTCGTTTAGCGACATCATTGAGAACCAAGGTTTCTTAGCGTCCACAGTAGTACCGTGCTACACGAACAATCCTCCGGCCTGTGATGGACCCCAGTTTGAGGACTGAGTGGCCATTTGCTCGAGATTTGCCGTGCGGAGGTGGAAGGTTTTCTGAAGATCCCTTGCTCGAAAATGGAAATTTGCGTGATGGCTGGTTCTCCCTAGTCTTAGATGTGCACTTGGGGTCAGGTTGTGAGAGGGCCGCAGTGGGTGCTTGAGATATACCCAGCACGCACGGTACCCGGACTATCTGTTTCCCGCCCGTGGGGGCGGGTGCAAACGGCGCCTGTGTCGCTGTGACCCAATCCCTGTGCTCAAGCTTCCCAGTTACTGACTATTTGATAGTGCAAATAGTATTACTTGTTCCTTAAGCCTTGATAGACAAGATCCATCATCCACGATGGATTTTTCAGTGTATTTGCCCAGGATTTCGCCAAGAGGATAAATAAACAAGGCATTTATCATTTGCTCTTCACGCACGCGATCAAATTATGCGTCATTGAAATAATCTGCAGGGAGTGCAGAGACAGCGGGGGAGGGTATCTCAGGCAATTCTCCGCTCTCGGGCTCCCCTCCAGCAAGATCGTCGGCCACACAATGCAAAAAGTCAATCACCATACTCGCTCTCGCTCATGGCCGCCTCGTCGGCCAGATCCCTGTGAATGGCATGCAGCGCCTTGAGCCACGAGTCAATGGCCTCGGTGGCCTCCTCGTTACCCGGCCCCGTGGCTGCAATCTGGTGCCGCAGCCGCTCGTAGGCCTCGATCATGACCCAGACCTGCAGGCCCGAGGCGTCGGACTGGTTGGCCATGGCGGATGACAGCTCCCGCGTCAGTAGGTCCAGGCCGATGCTGAACCTCAACGCGGCCGGGGCAGGCATCGCCTCCTCGTCTGCGTCTGCCGCCATGTCCTTTGGCGGCGGCGACCAGGCCGAGGACTTGCTGTATGCCGCATCGTCGTCCACCAGTTCCTCCTCCAAGGCGACCAGCGTCCCGTCGTCGGAAACCAGCGACGGGGCCAGCCGGCTGCATCGGCGATAGTAATCTGGAGTCTCCAGCGACGTGCTTCGACGGTGCTCTTCCGAGGTCCGAAACCGGCTGCCGAACCCTGGGCTGGCCTCGAGCCGGGCGTCGTCGTCGTCTTCCCGGACGTCTGGGTAGTGCACCAGCTCCCGATACTGGCGTGCAATGGTGCTGACGCTCGACATCCTGTTGAGGCCGGCCGCGTCTTGTTGGCTGTGTCTGGCTGCCCGCTCAAGCTGTCCGATCTGGTGGACAGGCGTCTTGGCGCGCCTTCTGAAGATGGAGATTGGCCGCGTGGGCGGAACGGCTAGAGCATGCTCTTCTTCATCCTCGTCATCGTAGTTGACGGGTGAGAGCTCGGGAAGACGATGGGGAGGAGGGGGGGGCGCCCTGTTTGGAGACGGAACCGGTGGAGATGAATACAGATGGAGTGAAGGAGGACGAGGTGCCCTGTCTGGTGAGGGAATGGACGGAGGCGAATACGGAAGATAGGGTGAGTGAGGAGGGCGAGGAGCAGACGGCGGCGGCGGCGGCGGCGCTCTGCTCGGTGGACAATCCGCCGTCGACTCGGCTGCATCCTCCACGTAGCTCTTCTCGATGCCATGGTCCCGAGGCGGATCTTGGCCTCGAGTCCCCAACGGAATGGGATTCGCCGGGTTGCCGAGTGCGCCCATTTGAAAGCCCGCCAGGCGAATGACGGCGCTGAGATCGCTCTTGCTCCAGTCCTTGAACTCGGACGACGGAGACGACGGGCTTTTCGACGACGATGCCGGCCACAGCTTCTGCAGCTTGCCCCTGGCGGGCTTGAGGCTGGCCATGCTCATGATGGATCGTCGGTGCTGGCTGCTCTTTGTTGTCGTCGACATGGTGTAAGTGGGGGACAGTGAGTCGGCCTCATCCGCCGCCGGTGGCAGGCCGCGGCTGTGCGTGTCCAGCGATAGCATGCTCTTCCTCATGATGCAAAGCAAGCAGGTGATACAAGAGTATGGTGTGAAGAAGGGAAAAGGCTGGACCGGGGGTGAAGGGATGGGCCAAGCAATATCGGACGACGACGGCGCCCTTGGGAGGGAAGAGGTTGAATGAAGAATGGCCGGAAATTGGCAGGGAGACGCCAACGGCTGACGTTGGCCATCCAAGGGAAATCGGGCAAGAAATAGACAATATCCAACATTATATCGGGGCGTATTCCCCTGCCTGGCGCGAAGCTCACCTGCCTGCTCCGCCTCGGTTGCGGCGGCTGCGTGTATGCAACGGTGACATTAGCACAGGCTTCCAGGTCGTGATTCGTACGCAAGCCTTGGCGCTCAGCCCCCGACACGCGAAACCCGATGGATGCGCCCCTTCCCCAGCTGGCGCCGAGGCTCGCTGGGGGCCCCCTTGCATGGGATGCAGGATCTGCCGCCACGGGCGAAACCCATCAAGCTGATTTTCTGGGCAGTGTTTCTAAATAAAGAGGGCGAGAGCAGTGGGATGGAGAAAACAACGGGTGGCAAAAAGGAAAAAAGGGTGGACGAGCTCTGAAGAAAAACAGGGTCCGAGTGGTTTTGATTCGACACGTGCGGAGACTAAATGTTTGGCAACAGATGGACGCGTACGACCGACACGCACAAGTACATATGACAAAACAAGTCGGGGGGAATTCATTCATGTTCGACAGATGCCTCGTCATTGCGCGCCAGTGCCGAGGCCGAGCGTGGCGGTGCTGCTTGGCTTTGCAGCAAGTATTGTGGCTCATTGCTCGCCGGCCCCGCCCAACACCGGCCCGGGCTGACTGTGGGGGTGCGCGGGCTCCGCTACGCGCCCCGTGACCGGCCCGCCGGACGCCTTGCTGACAAGCCAAAGGGGCCCGCACGCTCTGCGAGTACCTACGTATGAGCAAAAGTAGGAGCGAAACAAAGCGTCAATAGATCCTCTGCGCGTCAGAAAATGTACAAGTTCTGGTGTAAGCCAACGGGCTCCGTGCGCATGCGTGTGCCCGGATCGGCAGAAGCTGGCCAAGAGGAATATAGCCGAAAGATCGACCAAATCCCCGTCGCTTGTCTGTACATGTGTACCTCCGAGCCCGCCAATGATATGACGCAAAACCCCCTGCTGTAAAGTAACGTCTTTCAAACCCTCCCTGACCCTTTGCCACCGTTCCCATAACCCCTCCAGTCTGACTTGTCGAATTCGTCCTCGCCGTTAAACGCCAACAGATTCACCGTGTCTCTTGGCTCGTCTTGGATGGCGTTTCGAACCGCGAGCTGCTGGATGCGGCGGCAGAGAGACCTGGTGCCGCTGGCGCCCCCGAGAGCGCCGAGGTAGGCGGCAAGGCCGACCACATGAGGAGCCGCCATCGAAGTACCCGTCATGGTTGTCTGCGTCGATCAGTGCACGATCGGAGCAGCCCTCAAGCCTGCGGGCAAGGCGCGGATGTGACAAGGGGACAGGGGGGAACCGTACAGTACCACCGCCCGCGCGGAGAGAGAGGATGTCGACCCCAGGGGCGAGAATGTTGACGGCGGAGCCAAAGTTCGAGTTATGGTAGCGCCTGTCGTCCTCGGCTGTGCCACCGACGGTACACACCGACGGCTCCGAGGCCGGGGAAAAGTCGGACGCGTTCTTGTGTTCGTTGCCGGCCGCGACGCCGACAAAGACGCCGCTGCTGACAAGGGCCGCCGCCGCCTGGTTGAGGGCGTCCGAGGACTGGCCACTGAGGCTCAGGTTGGCGACGACGCCTTTGGGACACGGCCGCCGAGCCTTGTCCTCGGCTACGTACTCGATGCCGGAGATGATGGCCGAGTTGGGGCCGGAGCCGTTGTTGTCGAGGACCTTGATGCCAAAGATCAGCGTCTTCTTGGCGACGCCGTACGTCGTGCTGCCTATGATGCCTGCCACGTGAGTGCCATGGCCGTTGCCGTCGCTCTCCTCATTCTCAATAAACGACTTCACCTGCATGGCTCGGCCGTTGAAATCCTTCCCCCAGGGCGTTAGCCTCTGCCTCCCCTCATCGCAGGCGCCGACGCACCTGATGGGAATCGTCAACACCCGTGTCGAGGACATAGGCACACGTCCCCTCACCGGCGCTATCGTCAAAGCTGTAGACGGTCGAGCCGGGCCCTTGGTTGGAGATGCGGCTCAGGCCCCACGGGGCACCACCTTGCTGTGAGAGGCCGCTGGTTGTGGAAAAGCCGTCCATTTCGACGAACTCGACCTTGGACGGTGGACAAGAAGACCTACAGTTAGCGGACGCGGTTGAAGAGCAACAGCCTTCGCGTTTCCTGCAGACGGGATTTTGTTCTCACCTCGGGGTGGTCTCGAAGGGCGCTGAGGGATATCTTGTCCAGATTCGAGGCAAAGCCCTTGAACATGTTGCGATAAACGTGATCAGCGCTGGCGGACATGCCACTCATGGCATCATCGAGGACGGACGGCTCGCAACTCTCCTTGAACTTTACAATGTACCGGTCTGGGATGGGTCTGGCGTGACGCGGTACTATGAGCGGAGCGGGCTCGGAGCGCTTCCTCAAGGACGGGGCGGCCAGCGCCAGGGGGAAAACGACGAGAAGAAAAGAAAGACGCATGGCTACGGAGAGTCGTATTTTTCGTTAGCCTTGTGTACCTGGCCTTCTCAGAAAGCAAGAGGAAGGGGAGAAAAGGGAAGACAGGGGAGTAACGGTGAGAGATGCCGAATGGGTCCCCTGGTCGAAGGAGAAGAAGCCGCAAAGAAAGAAATGTAAAGAAATGAGGCCTGCGGTAATAGACACTGGGATGAGGTGCAGTGGTGAAGGAAAGATGTGACTACTTATTCTTTTCCATCGTCCAGGGGGGGTGGTGTTGTCTCCGCAGGAGAGGCAGGCGAACGCCGTGGGGAACAGCCAGCCACCGCCTCGGGCGACGATTGCATCCACGTCCAGTATTATCTTCAAGCTGCTGCTCATGACCGTGGCCTTGAGGTTTCTCACTATTCCATCCACGCATCCAGCCCCCCGCCAGCCCCCCCCCCCTTCCCCTTGCCACTTCGCCAGGCCCCAGGGTAGAAGAGACCCTGGCGAGATGGGTGAGTGCTTGCTGCTCGCTGGGCGGGTTGAGCCATGGATACGAATCATGATGAGGACACCGAGGGTTTCTCACGGCCCCGTAATGACGTTTATACGGACGAGTTTCGCAGGTTTTGGATGGTTGGGACAGCGGGCGGGAACGGGCATGGGTGGACCGAGGCCGCTAGATGCTGTGTATTGCGTGCTCAAGAAGTCATGGCTGGCGGACAGGACGCAGAATTGTGCCCTACCAGCCCCGAGGAATACAGGGACCAGCAGCTACTTATGCATCAATTCGCAAAGCCCCTATTCTCCGAGCCTACGAGCGCTAGGACGCGTGTACTAACTAGGTACCGTGCTTTGTACAGTATACATGGACTGGGTCCCCCCCCCCGCTACTAACCAGTACAGAGTAGCCTAAACAGCTTTCTCCACCAAACAACGTCTCCCCAGCCTCTCTCCAGCTCGTCGATTCGAAACGCCGCAAAGAAAGACTCGCCAAGAATGGATAACCAAGCATGGCAGCCCGGGGAGCAAGAAACGAGAGAACAAGGAGGTGATGCAGCTACAGCACATAGACCACCGCCAGCGTGGAAAGGGCCAAGACGGCGCACCAGCCGACGGCGTTGTTGGACAGTGGGCCGACGAGCCGAACAGAAGCAGACGCGGGCCCCTTGCCCTTGGGCTTGGGGCCGGACGTTGAGCCGGCGGCCTTGACGGGCGATGTCGCGTTGCCAGACGGAGTCCCGGCCGCGGTTGGTCCGTCGAGGGCAGCGGCCAGGGCGTCGACGCCCGAAATGGCGACGGCGTTGGCGTTGACCTGGCGCGAGGCGCCCTCGAGAAAGTTCATGACGTCGCCCGTGATGAGCGAGTTGTAGTCGATGCCTGCGAGCATCTGCTTGACGACGCCGCCGACGGCCCCCCCGAGGGGTATTTGCTAAAAACCAGACGTTAACATCGGACACATGGCTTTGCTAACAACAACAACAACAAGACTTGCAGTGAGCTGCGTGTTCTGGTTGATGGCGTCGCTGAAGCCTTTGTTGACGGCCTTGTTGAAGTCTATCGTCGAAGAGACACTTCTGAGCCCATCAACTCCCTTGAGCAGCGCCCCATTGAGATCGATTTTATTCTGCAAGATCATGAATCGTCAGAACATGAACATGTGTTGCCTCGCGCCGTCTGAGAGACTCACGCTCTTAAAGGCATCCCCAAGGCCCAGGAATACATCGCCGACAACACCGCGCTTTGCCAGCTCCGCCGTCGAATGCGGCGGTGGCGCCTTCGCCGTCGCCAACGTAGACGCGCCCGCGCAGACAAGTGCGATGGCGCCAAGTAACTTCATGAGCGCAGATTGACAACGCTGCGAGGACAAAAGGCCGGGTGCGCGTGCCAAGAAACCAAGGAGTGTGGTCAACCGTCGAGAGTCCAAGTGGAAAAGGGCCTACTTCTTTAACTTGTGAGTTCGCAACGCAATGACGAACAGGATGGGCTGTTGCCGAGCGTCTAGTTTGTTTCACGTCATCCTTTGGGCATGGTGAGACAGAGCCATCGATTGCGCCCATCGCAGCGCTCGACTCCGTCGTTTCGCCAAGTTGGAGTGTTTCAGACTGCCGTATAACATGCTACGCAGCCATTTTCAGAATAGGGTCACAACGTCCACGTTTGGGTCTGAACCAAGGGAAACAGTCGGCTCAAGTAGGGACAGGGCTTCAGCTTTCTTTTACATATTGGTATCCTGCCTCGCCAGCTTCGGACCCCGGATCCCTTCCCTCAGCCTTCCAAAGGAGAATACATCGTGCTCCTTGTCGTCCTCCAGGTCATCAATAACGCCCAGTGTTCGCCGAGTGTCCCGCGAAGCCACATCTGAAACGGAGCAGAGATGCTCCCTTGGGCGGAATCGCCCCGCGGGCCGTCTGTACCGACCTCTGGCTTTCTCTCGAGTCTGTGTGATGCGAGGACGTACTGGCTGATGAAGTGGAAGACCGGATCGACGCGTCGGAACGCTGTAGGGAATCGGAACGCCCCCTTGCTGGCTCCCCCTCGAGAACCAGGGAGGGACAAGGAAGCTCACACTGCTCGGGGCCGACGCCGAAGATATCCTCGTAGTTTTGGAGAAACAGATCCAGGACCGGCATAGGCATGTTCAGCGTCGGTAGAAAGACGATTCCGATGTTGCGGGCATCCATCTTGTTTATATCCGCCTTGTCGATTATCTTGATTAACAGAGTCATTAAGTACTTTAGTAGTATGGTGTTGTTCCGAGGCAGCCTTTTCGCCAGCTGTTTCAAAGCCGCCATCTTTTCTTTGCTGTCCCACATTTCCGTTGCGGCCAGGAATTGCCATTGGAGATCCATTGTAAGAATGGGAGTCGGAAGTTCTCGCAGGAACAGCTTGAGAAGAGATGCTACCGTGTGTATGTCGAGTTGTTGGCTGGTGTCTGCCGCAAGTAGATCGACGTCGCCCTCGGCGTTGAAACGGTCGCGCAACCGCTTGACTGCTGAAGTCGAGCCGCTTATTCGGAAAATGCCCTCTTCCAGTATGGCATTCTCACTGTGCAGATACTGCAGACATCGGTAGACCACAGCAGGAAGGGCGATGTTGACAAATGCCGGCGGATGGTACCGAACCGCCTCGTCCAGGGGCGCTCCAAATACCTGGCGAGCGTGTCCCTGCGACGATGTAGCGGTGGAGATGACTTCGCCTCCGCCCAACGAGCCCTGGCTATCTGTCCGGTGCGTCCCTGGTCTGGCTTTAAACAGGCCCAGCTTCTTTCTTGGCGTTGCGTTGCTCGTCGGGACAGACGGGTCCGCCCTGTGGCCCCAGGCAGTAGAGTCTGAGATGACCTGTAGGTCTTTCATCGCACTTGTTTTTCGGAAGTTTGTCGTTTCTTCGGCCAGGATGGGTGTAGAAGGGTGATTAGAAACTCCAGCAGGCATCTTGGCGCCCGGTTTCGAGGCACTCCGTTCCTCAACATCCTCTACGACACTGCCCTCATGCTCGTCCTCATCGTTGCGTCGAAGACGTAGTTGATCCGTCACATGCTCCGCCTCCGAAATAGAGTCCATATTCTTGTCCCCAGGAGGGGGTGGATTGTGTCGGACCTCCTTCCGAGCCTGGTGGGGATACTCTGAGAGCCCCTTGTCTGACAGGCCGAAGTAGAATTCTGCATCTGGCGGCGGGACCAAAATAGGCTGCTTCGGAGGAGCAACATGTGTCGGATAGCCACGCAGGTTCCGAGATGGATGGGGCGATGCGTGAAGTGGAAATTCCTCGACGCGTTCCTCATTTTTAGCTCTCTGCTGCTCCTCGCCCTCAGCCCTCCGCCGAGTGTCGGCAGCCATCTCCTCTGCGATATCCTCAAACATATCCGGTGTAAGCTCTTGAGGCTTAGGCAGAAAGTAGCCAGGGTCCAGGAGCGAGGATCTGGGCTCTTGTCGATCGGCTTGTGGTGCCCTTGGAGAAGGTGCCATCGAAGCTTGGGTCGGTAAGCCATTCTGGCTGCTATAGCCCAGCATCAGAGACTCTAGGTCTGGAGTCATGCTAGGCTGAGGCATCGATGCGAACATGTCCATGGGGGCTAGATTCATGCCATTGTATGTAAATGTATTCGGTTCGTCATGAGCTTCCGGAGCCTTGACAGAGGTGAGGTTGGATATCAAATTATCAAGCTTCTTCTGACACTGTTCCTTTTCCCGCAGGGCCAGCTCTGCGTCCGTTTTGAACCGAAAGATGAGTGCTCTCTGTTGCTGTACTAGTCTCCATAGCTGGGCGATTTGGTGATTTTGCGACAGTTTCTCCGTGAGAAGACGCTGGACAATAGACTCAGAGCCGTCTGCCGCCTGAATAAGGCTGGCGATTTCAGGGGGTATTGGCGGGGCGTGCTGAGAATTGCTCTTATTGGGGGGTCCCGATGAAGCAATGGATATTGCGGAGTCAACAGAGTTCCGGGAAAGGCCGTTTGAAGCCTCGTCCATGGCTGCCATAGGAAAAGCCATTGCGGATTTGTGTGCCAGTCGAGATGGCGTGATCGAATGGAATTAAATGGCTACCGTCGTTCACCCACCTTGGAGAGACCAGCCGCGGCGGAGAGCCCACAGACAGCGGCAACCCTGTGGTCAAACAATCATGGGAATGTTTTCCCGCGACGACCAGGTCGTATGGGAGTGAGAAGGGGATGGTGACGAGGAAAAGGACTGTGTGACGGTGCTGGAAGTCAAGGGAGGGGCAATACCAAGGAGTATGGGATAGACACAATACGGCGCGGCGAGAGGAAGAGGCGGTAGTTAAGGGTGAGCCGGGGCCGAGGGCTGCGGCTGTGGGAACGGCGATTCAGCTGCTGCTGCTGCTGCTGTTGCGTCCTAGTACCCATCCTAGTACCCATCCTAGTACCCATCCTAGTACGGTAGGTGCGGTTAATCTGTTCACGGGGGGCAACGCGGCCCAAACACCTGCAGTCTGGATGGAGTCGCAATTAATTCGGTATGCTTATCTCCGGTCTCGACCTCACCTATTGGGGGGGGGGGCATCGAAGTTTGTGGGTGAAAGTCTCGCATCACCCAAAAGGCTAAAGCCAATCCTACACGGTAGTGTTAGGGAGCGGCCAGATGGGCCATGTTCGCCAGTGCAAATGAGGTGGACGTGACTCGGATCCCACTACTACTGCTACTCCAATAGCTGCACCGCTTTAGCCAGATTTTCGACTAGTTCACGGTGTCACGGCTAGTTGGCCGAGTTGTCAACGGCTATGTCTACTGTGGATCGATTGGACTTTGCCGGACGCCTTTTTGTCATATGCGAGACCCCTGTCCGATTATAGACATTCTTCGACTAGGGATATAGGCTCCGCTTCTCCAACGTCAAATCCCAAGGCCCGTTCAGCCGCCACTACTTACTAGTGTGTATCTGTTATCCTACAAGCGTACGTGGGTTTTGCCGTCGTTCGATCCGCGCGTCTCAGTCTATAGTGGTCTCGGCAGACGTTTCAGCGTGGAGATGGCACCTCGTCGGGCAGCCCGGTCCCGCGCCGTGTTCCACACTAGCAATCAGACGTAAGAGGAAACAGGAAAGCTTAAAGCCAAGGTGTTCGATTGAAAACTGCATTCATGCCGTGGGTGAAATAGTCGGCAGTGGTGCGGCAGTGCCGGCTTGAAAAAAATGTCTAAAAGAGCCGGCCTGGCCTTTTGTCATCCGACTTCGCTGTATTGGCCCGAGGATCGGATAACTAATGCGAAACCCCTTTGTGGTTTAAGTTCCTGTTGCACTTGGACACTTGGTACATCACGAATCCTTTGATAGGATCTTAGGGTTTTATTTCAGCTTCTACCCCTTTCCTATACAGAGTTGCAATCTGTCCTGACTAAATGCCCCCCCTTTCCCTTCAACTCTCCTACCCTTCCAGATTTTAAATAGGGGACTCTCGCACCTTGTTAGATGGGACAGACCGACTTAATTCCATGTTGACCCTCGCACTCCAGTTACAACCCCGACGAACGATCCAATCTCGAGTCCCTTCCGCTGATCTCTTAATAGCGTGTTGCGGTGCAGTCGGCCGGCTTTCTTTTTAATGCGAATCGAGCCCCTCTTTTGACTTTAACCCTTTCCCTTTCTCTGAAATACTTCCATCTACCTACCCTTCACCTCGCTCCCTCTATTTCTGCCTTGCGTGGTTGGGTTGTCACTGGCTGGCAAAACTCACCATGAATAATCAAGCGAGCGCTTCTCCTCTGCAAGACGACGTAACTCATCCGCCAGGGACTATCGAGTTGATCTCCCGTACGTTGCTCATCCAGTCCGCGATCAAGACGTCAAAGGCCGCCTTTATCTGGATGTTGGGCTGACCACGACTTCTTCTCTCCAGAGGACACCAGCAAGGTCTTCGACCCAGATTCTGCCATCCTGGTATTGTTGCCGACTCCGTCGGATGACCCAAACGACCCCCTGGTATGTAGATGGCCCCATCCATCTCCAACAAGTCAATCTGCTTACACGGTTAACTAGGTGTGGTCAACTTTTCGCAAGTGCTGGAACTATGGGCTCCTCACGGCAATGGCCATGTCCATATTTTCTGTGTGAGTGCAGCCTTGGAATCAGCCCAAGGACTTCGACTTATTTATTCGCGGGCAGTCTTTCCATCCAGCCGGTGTTTTGGACCCAGATGCTTGAAGAGCTAGACGTAACGCAGAACGACCTTAACATCGCCCAGGCTACCCAGCTAGGTGGGTTGGCCGTAGGATGCGCCGTCTTTATTCCCATTGCTAGGAAGTACGGCCGACGTCCCGTCTATATCCTCTCAACCTCCCTCGTCGTGGGGGCCACCTGGTGGTCGGCATTTATGAATTCAGCAAGGGATGTTATCCTAACCAACGTCCTCATGGGCCTCGCCGGCGCCACCAACGAAACGGCTATCCAAATGAGCGTACGTACACGGAGCCTTGATCCAGTTTTGCCATGGCGATCCAAACGTTTAGTTGTTTTTTTCTGGTACATGAATTAATCAAAGGCTGACTCCAGCTTATTGCTGTAATTAGATCAGCGATTTGTTCTTCGTCCATCAGAGAGGCTCTGCCAACGGTATCTATCTGCTCGCCGTTACCGCGGGCAGCTTCCTCGCCCCCATGGCTGCCGGCGCGCAGGCATTAAGCTCGGGATGGCGGGCATCATACATTACGCTCGCCGCTTTCATGTCAGGCCTTACCTTTCTCTTCATGATTCTGTTTGAGGAAACCAAATTCGTGCCCGACACCCGCAAGAGCACAAACGACAACGTCTCCGAAGTCTACGACATGGACTTTAAGTCGATGAGCGCAACCGAATCCGAAATTCCCATCCGACCCAAAACTCGACTCAGGCTCCAGCTCGTGACTCGAACTGACGAGTCTCTGTGGAAGTTATTCTGCTCTCCCATATTCACTGCCTGGTATCCCCACGTCGTCTTCACCTACATCGAATTCGCGTTGGGCATTTGCTGGGTTGTCGTCATCGCCTCCGTTACATCCATAGTCTTTTCGAAACCCCCATACAACTTCGACCCTCTCCAGGTCGGCTATATGTTTGGAGGTCCTTTTATCGGCTCCATCTTTGGCAGTTTATACGGCGGAGCCCTCGTGGATTGGGCCATTATCCGATTTGCGAAGCGGAACCGAGGCATTTTCGAGCCGGAAATGCGACTTTGGCTAATGCCTCTGCCGGCCATAGCCATGTCGGCCGGGCTCGTCGGCTTTGGCGTTGCAGCTGACCGTGTATGCTTTTTACCCTCCCGCCTGAATGCACTATGGGTGGATGCTGACCTGCTGGACCCCCTAGGGCATGCACTGGATCTTCCCGAGTATCGGGGGCGCTCTATTTGCGTACGGATTTGGCGGCATTTCAGATATATCCTTCACTCTTGTGATCGATTCCTTTCCCAACGTAAGCAGACCACTTCCCGCGTTTACTTATAGGCTCTTCATAAAAAGAGAAGAGAACGCTAACGTTGGATTTATGAAAAAAGCTCGTCGCGCAAACATTTGTAGTCATCGCCTTTTTCCGAAACACCCTTAGTCTCGCCGGTCCCCTTTCTATTTCCCGCTGGATGGAAGCGATGAGCGTCAGCGCTATATTCATCATTGCTGGGCTTGTTAGTCTGGCCATTCATCTTCTCGCCATACCCCTTATTATCTGGGGCAAGAAAGCAAGGGTTGGCATTGCTCCTCAATACTATCGCCTGTCGGAGCAGTTATACTCTAGCTCTGGTTGATAGACGTTTGTCAGTAGGGGCCATTAATTAATAGATTAAAGTCTGTTATATCTACGAAGTAGAAGGTAGCACTTCTAGAGGCAGGACTAACTATAGTCCGCCTAGTGAGGCGGGTACCAACGGCGCCTACAGCGCTGGTGCATCAATGTGGACGACGAGCTCCTCACCTCTTTTCCCTCTTGTCTGCAAAAATAAAAGCCTCAGACAAGGAACATGTCCAGCGACATCACCATCACCGGCTTCGCGTCGCGCGACGTGCGCTTCCCCACGTCGCTCGACAAGACGGGCTCCGACGCCATGAACGCCGCCGGCGACTACTCGGCCGCCTACTGCATCCTCGAGACCAACGCGCAGTATTCGGGCCACGGCATGGTGCGTCTCCGTGCCGGGCGAGAGAGACGTTGTGCGCTGAAGAAGGGTTGGCCGAGAAACAGACCTTTACCATTGGCCGCGGCAACGACCTTGTCTGCGCCGCCATCAACCACGTTGCCGACCGCGTCCGGGGTAAGACGCTCGGCTCGCTCGTCGCCAACTGGGGCCGGACGTGGCGCTTCCTCGTCTCGGACAGCCAGCTGCGCTGGATCGGCCCGGAAAAGGGCGTCATTCATCTCGCCCTCGGCGCCGTCGTCAATGCTCTTTGGGACCTCTGGGCCAAGGTCCTTGGCAAGCCCGTGTGGCGCCTCGTCGCCGACATGACGCCCGAGCAGCTCGTCGACTGCATCGACTTTCGATACATTACCGATGCCATCACCCCGGACGAAGCCCTGGCCATGCTCCGGGCCCGCGAGGACGGCAAGGCGGCCCGTCTGCAGGACGCCTTGGATAATCGCGCAGTCCCCGCATACACGACCAGCGCAGGCTGGCTGGGCTACGGCGAGGACAGGATGAGGGGCCTCCTGAGCGAGGCCCTGGAGCAAGGGTACAAGCACTTCAAGCTCAAGGTGGGTGGCGGCGTCGACGAGGACCGGCGGCGCCTCTCCATTGCGCGCCAAGTCATTGGCTACGACCGGGGCAACGTCCTCATGGTCGACGCCAATCAGATCTGGTCGGTCCCCGAAGCCATCGAGCACATGCGCCACCTGAGCGACTTCAAACCCTGGTTCATCGAAGAGCCAACGTCGCCCGACGACATTGTCGGCCACAAGACGATCCGCGAAGCTCTCAAGCCGCTGGGCATGGGCGTCGCCACGGGCGAGATGTGCCAGAACCGCGTCATCTTCAAGCAGCTGCTGATGACGGGCGCCATCGACGTATGCCAGGTCGATGCCTGCCGCCTCGGGGGCGTCAACGAAGTCCTTGCCGTCCTGCTCATGGCTGCCAAGTACGAGGTCCCTGTCGTGCCACACTCGGGCGGCGTTGGCTTGCCCGAATACACCCAACATCTCAGCACCATCGACTACGTCGTCGTCAGCGGCAAGCGGTCCGTGCTCGAGTACGTCGATCACCTGCATGAACACTTCCTGCACCCGTCCGCCATCAAGGACGGCTACTACCAGACCCCGCTGGAGTCGGGCTACAGCGTCGAGATGAAACCCGAGAGCATGGACAAGTATGATTTTCCGGGGGAAAAGGGCGTGAGCTGGTGGAGGAGCGAAGAGGCCAAGCCCATTCTCGAGGGCCCAAAGGTCTAGGGGGCCATCCTCTCAAGCGAGGGGATGCGTCGCGCTGCTGGACCATGAGAGCCAGAATTTCGTCAAGGTGTATGTACTTGACTGTCGGCCACGATGATTTCGCCGAGCACGTCGAGCCCATCGCCGCCCGAGTCCCTGAGACATGCGGCCGCTGATGACGGCGGCCATGTTCTGGGCCAGGGCAAAGACGAGGGATCCGACGGCGAGGGTTGTGGCATCGAGCGAGAAGATGAAGACGGTGATGTTAATGGCGAGAAAGGCGAGATGGACTTCTTTGTAGCGGCAGCCGATTCGACGGGCTTGACATGGTTTGGTGTTTGCCGTCTCGTGAGTCTTCTTGGTGCGGACGAGCTCTTCGTGCTCCAGCCTTGGTCGCGCCACGGTAAGGTGTAGACCATTGCCAAATACTCATTGCCACAGCGCGCCAGTGGGTTTGCTGTCACGGGTTTCCCGACTCACAATGATGTTACAAAGAGCAAGTTCATTTGTTGGATGCCCACAGGCCGAGCCAACACGTTGTTGTTGCCACTTGATATCATGACTGCCAGTTATCTAGGATAGGATAAGCGCTGCGCCCCGTTGGATTAAATCCGCCACCTGGCAGCCTGCTAGTGCCCCGTTGGACCCATCAACTTCTTTAGGGGCATACCTCTTTGTTGTTGGTTTTACCTTGATCACAACACGCCTCAGGCACAGTGAGGTTGAACCTCGAGAACCGTCGTCTCCCGACTTTTGCCTCACAGAATCCTCACTGTGCGCGGCTCTCTGGTGTACGTTCAGCGAATAGGTGAGTTGAACGCAACCCGCGTTTTAGGTTCTGTTTCGAAAACAAAAACACCGGGCTCACCCTTTCATGGCAACCAGCAACCCGCACGCGCAACAACACCCAGACCAGATGGTCAAAATGGCGCAGAACCCAGAAGATGCTTGGATCATTTCCTCCATCGACAAGCTCGCCGACGTTGAGGACTACACGTCCTGGTACGTCGACATAAGCGTCGGCCTCAAGGGGTTGGGCCTCCTCGGGCACATCAATGGACAAACTCCCTGCCCAGGATTCTCGGGTGGGTTGGATAAGGCCAGCGAATGGAGCCACAACGACACGAGGGCCGTTCGAGTTCTTCAATTCACCATCACGAAGGAGCTCAAGACGGCGGTCTTTGAAAATGGCTGGACAGTGGACATGACCGCCCTGCAGACGCTGGAGCTCATCAGAGACTCGGTTGCCGGTATATCAGAAACCACCGTCCAAGAGACAATCCGCAGGATGTTCGTCCTCAATCCCAGGAAATTCGCAGACATGGATGCCTTTGTGCAGAAGTTCGACGTTTACTGGGACCAAATCCGGACCCTGTATCCGGACACGGAATTCCAAACTTTCATCTCGCTGGCACAGGCAGGGATCACGCGGGAGAAACCATGCTACGACTACGATTGGGACATGAATAGTGATATCGCGGAGGAAGAGGCCGATGAATATCTGCAGCGGCAAACACGCAAGAGGAGAAAGATAGGCGGGTGACGGAGATGGAAAGCTTGATGAAACCATGCGAGCTGGACAGGAAGGGTTCGTGATGGCCTCGAAACGAACAAGGCTTGGGAACCCAGGGGTGTGGGGGGTGGCTATTAGGCACAAGTAGCTTTGCGTTGGCGGCCCCACGCACGCCAAAAGAGTAGAGAATAGAGTCACCCCCACCCCCGCACACCACCTCCATCCAAAAGAGTACATACTCCGAGTATGTAGCTGTGTCACATACATGTACTCCCATCGAAAAGAGTGTGTAGGGATTAGTCATGGCCTCCAGTGACCAGAAAATGGCAGCCGCCAAAGCTGTTCTCCAAAAGCTCTCCATCGGCAACTCACACTGTAGCTGCCACGCCCCGTCCTTGGATCCCTCGCCGTCTCTCGCTCTCTGGCTGACTGCAGACCGCCGTCTTTAGCTTCGCGCCCTTTGTCGCCCCCATGGGCGAGGGAGAGCCAATGGTTTCTGGCCCGTGAAGCTGGCCTCGTCTCGCACACCCTCCTCCTGAAGCTGGCGACGCACAGCCGCGGAAATGGGCACGTTCCTCTCGGCTTCCAAGCCGCTCGCGTCTCTGACGGCCCTCTTCGTGCTGTGGAAGGGCTTCCTGCTGCTCGTCGCCCTCGGTGCCGCCCTCGGCGCCGACTACGACACGTCCACGTCGCTCTTCTTCGCCCGCCTCTACGGCAGCCGGACGCGCGTGTCGGCGCTGGCCACAAGGCTGACGAGATGGGACGCCCTCTACTTCATGCACTACGCGCGCGAGGGCTACGTCTTTGAGCAGGAGTGGGCCTTTTCCGCCGCCCTGCCCATGGTCGTCCGCGGCCTTCTCTCCGTTGTTCCGTTGCCCGTCGACGACGCCGCGTGGGAGCCTGTCGTGGCCATTGTCGTCGTCCACGCCTCCCACCTCATTGCCGTTTTTGCCCTTCACTGCCTGACCATGGTTGTGTGTGGCGATGCGAAGCTCGCCCTCGTCGCGTCTGCGCTGCATGTCGTCTCGCCTGCTGGCCTCTTCCTCTCCGCCCCCTACGCCGAGAGCCCCTTTGCGGCCCTGTCTTTTATCGGCAGCTTGCTCTTTGCGCTGGGAATTAAGCACAAGCGCCACTGGGCCAGGCGGGCTGTGGCCATTGTCGGTGCCGGCGTCGCCTTTGGTCTGGCGACGGCCTTTCGGAGTAATGGCCTGTCCAATGGTTTGCTCTTTGCCGTTGGGGCCTTCAAATGCCTCGTCGTGTTTGTGCGGAAGCCCAGCATTTCAAGGCTTCTGGCTCTCGTTGCTCCCGTCGTCGGTGGTCTGTGTGTCGCGGCAGGCTCCGTCGTCCCGCAAGCCGCGGCTTGGAAGCGCTTCTGCCGCGATGCCCCGGCAGGCCTCGAGCCGCGCCCGTGGTGTTCGCATACAGTCCCGAGTATCTACACGTTTGTTCAGAGCGAGTACTGGTGAGTCGTGTTCCGCGCCTCATATCGGGGCCCCATTCTCACCCGATGCGTGTTTAGGAATGTCGGGTTCCTGAGATACTGGACCTTAAACCAGCTGCCACTGTTTCTGCTTGCCAGCCCCATGCTCGCCATCCTCATCGTATCGGGCTTCGCAGTCTTGCGAAAGCCAGCGTCGGGGCTAAAGTCGCTAAAGTCGCTAAAGTACGGCCCCGGTGAAGACTACCGCATGTTCGCGCGCGCCACGGCGGCAAGCCAGGCGTTGGTGGCCCTGTTGGCCATTACCAACTACCACGTTCAGGTCATCACCCGCCTGTCGTCGGGCTATCCCCTGTGGTATATGTGGGTAGCGGGACTGCTGATGGATGCGAAGCGGCAGACAAGGGGCCGGGCCATTGTCGCCTTCATGGCCATGTATGCCGGAGTCCAGGGCGGCCTGTTTGCGTCGTTTCTGCCCCCTGCATGAGGAGTGCTATATAGGTTTGCTGGCTCAAATACCCCTCCATGATGAGAGATTCTTTGTGCCGCCCGCGAAGCCCCCCGCCCCTTTGTACCAGCTTGAACGTGTCGTCTTTTTCGCTGACCCCAACGCACGGGTTGCCATGAGTCGGATGCACCGAGCCGTCGCGGGAAGCCTAGGCAGTCTTTGCTCTACAAAGGCCTGACAGAATCGACGGCTGCGCGGGAGGAGGCGGCTAGCGACAGAGCAGGACAAAGCTGGGCCTTGGCGACGCCTTTGTCCGAACCAGACGCGCACACGGACAAGGTGGCTCTGGCGACACTCGCACCACCCGGTTGATCAGCTCATCCCTTTGTCGTTTACTATTGAGGGAATACAAAAGGGACGCTGCCCCGTGACTCGGGCGCGTGCGCGCTTGCCAGAAGCACTGAATCACTCTCTCGAGTTTTCTCTGCCAGGCCGACACCGGCTTTCGCTTTCACCCTCATCACCCCGTCTGCCGCGCACATTCTCCCATGCTTGCCCCGACTCACGAAATGAGCATATCGCAACAGGCTTGATTCACTCTCCGGGTAGCGTCACTGATTCACCCTCAACGCCAGGCCCCGGTTTATTGGTTGCCGCGGAGAGCACATCATCCCCCGAACTCGCACAACGCCGTGAAGAGGAGGGGAGGACAGGACATGCGTGGTCTTCTTTCCTCGGACAGACACTCTCTACGGTGGCGAAACAAGTGCTGCGTTGGCCCTGTGTCGCAGCTGTTCGACCGATAACGACGGCACTTGCTGGTTCCCTATATAAACTGCCTGGACGGTGCGGACCCCCCTTTTGAGTCTCGCAAACGTCAACTCGCCATTGTTTCTACACAAGCAAACGCACATCCACACTTCCGCGCGCAGGCACGAAGAGGTTTCTGAAACGATACAGGAACCTTATTCTCGCAGTTTACAGTGCCGTCTTCTTTTTCATCCTTTTACACATCTCGGTTCGCCAACCAGGAAGCCTGACGAGGACCCGACCTCCTCTCGTTATCTTTTCCGCGTCAAGATTTTCAGGGCCATTGACGAAATCCATCTTCGCTGCTCCATCGCCCCCCCATCTTCCCTCGTCGTCCAAGAAAAGCAGCCTCAAAGCCCTCAGTCTCTGATCGATTCTTCAGAGAAGGACAGCGCTTGATGCCCACGCCGCCAAGACCAGCAGCCATGGACCCAGCCACCCATCAGAAAGACACGGCCAAGCCCGTCGTCACAAAGCCTCTGCGCGAGACGCCTGTTGTCGCCATAGCCACCACGACGCCCACCAACAACGAGCCCGGCCAAGACGCCATCACGCCGCGTCTGCGCGCGCTGCTCGGGGAAGATGCCGACCTACGCCTGTGGCTTTGGCATACAGGCTTCTTCGATCCCGAGTATCGTCAGCAAGTCCTTCACAGGGTCCGCAAGATTAGAGCCGTCGAGGCCGAGCGAGACAGGCTCATGCTCGACCTGCGCGAGTCTACCGGCGGCCTCTTTCAGGTTCCCCCGCTTTCCTTGTCCCCTCCCCTCCCCTCGTCGCCCTCGTCGCTCTCGACATTTACGTCGGCCGGTGCTGGCTTCGACGCCGGTGCCTCTGCCACCGCCACCGCCGCCACCGCTGTGCGCTTGACCCCCGACAGTCCCGCGCAGGTGGCGCCCAGTGACTCCCTCTCGACGGCCACGTCTTCCGTTGCTGACTCGGTCCGCGGTACCTCCAAGGAGCGCGGCGAAGAGCGCGGCACGGGCCCAGAAGAGGCGCCGTCGCCCCTGGCCCAGGCCAGACTTTGCTCTGGCTCCGGCATTGCTGCTCGTGGCCGCGCCGACACGCGCTTTTTCCTGGTCAAGTGCTTCGACTCGGCCAACATCTACATGTCCCAGAGAGACGTGAGTCGACTCCCATCCCCCCCTTGAAGGAGCACAAGCTGACAGACAACATCAGGGCCTCTGGGCTACCCAGGCCAAGAACGGCCCCATCTTTACCGAGGCCTTTGCAGAGTGCCAGAGCGTCGTCTTGTTTTTCTCCATCAACAAGTCCCGAGCATTCCAAGGCTTTGTGAGTCTCCTTTGCGCTGCTCCCTCCATGGCAATGTAAAGCTAACACGCCGTCTCTCCCCCCCCCCCAGGCTCGCATGACCTCGGCACCCGATGCCGCCCTCCCCAAGCCGGACTGGATCTCAAACATCAACCTCTCAGCCGTCACGGAGCCCTTCCGCATCGAATGGATCAACACGGCCGAGACCGAGTTCGACAGCGTCGGCGACCTCAAGAACCCGCTCAACGAGTTCCGCTCCGTCGTCGTCGGCAGAGACGGTCAGGAGTACTCGCCCGACTGCGGCCGCAAGATGATGGCCCTCCTCAACCGCCAGGCCACCAGAGTCGCCGCCCCGGCCGCCGCCCGCAAGCCCGCCAAGGCCGGCACCCCCCGTCTCGCCCCGACGCCGTCGGCCAGACAGGCCCGCGCCCGCGGCAGGTCCCCGCGCAGCCCCTACGACGGGGCGCACGTCCCCTCCCATTGGCGGAGGCGCCAGCCAGACCTGAGCGCCTCCCGGATGCCGCCCGCTCCCACGACCCCCGCCGCCCCCGCCGAGCCAGCCGAGACTCCCAACCTGATCGACTGCTGACTTCCGATGAGGCCAGATGCGTAGAGGCTGCCCCGGAGCGGGCCATTGCGCCTCGCGTAGATGGAGCTCCATGGGACGAGACACATGAGGTATAGGGGGCGACACGGAAAGGGGTCTCTCTCTGTCTTTGCTTTGCTCTCCGTGGATTCCTTATTTTCTCTCTCCATTGTGCTACGAGCAAAGTGGCCGCACCACGCATAATATGGCGCACAAAGATGAGCATGGCGGGCAAACCAGGCACGCGAGCAGGCAAGGCAAATCCTGCCACCGGAGACATGTGCCAGCCTAGATTGCCCCAATAAAAAGACGAATTCCCCAAACTGACCAGATGTGATTCTCGTAAGGACGCCAACGCTTGACCCATGTGTGGCGCTTCGCCTACGTATGACAGTTCAGAATCTGCCCGGATCCCATCACGACTCCCTTTGATACGACTAAACCCAAGCATCCCATGCGCCAGACAAACCAGTGATCCAACCTTGGCCACTGGACCTTGCTCACAATGGCATCGAGCCGAAATCAGCGTGGCCTTTGAGCTAGAAACCGTCCTCAGAGTCGCTATTGTCGTGAACCCTGATCGCCCTCCATCGCCGGTCCGTAAGGTCCTGGGCCGCTGTCCCCTCGCTCTCCGGGTCGACATAGCCGTTTCCTCCGGCAAGACTCAGGGCCACGGGCAGGAAAACGAGCGCGTGCAGGGCCGCGAAGACGACGAGCGCCAGCCACACGCGGAAGTAGTAAATCTCGAAAATTTTGGACCGCGTAAAGGCAAGGACGCAAACGCCGAGCAGCTTGGTGACGGTGATGCCGGAAAAGACCGATCCGCCGACGTTGACCAAGGCGGTCCAGGCACGGGCGTCACGGCCACGGAAGGCATTGTTGTTGCCCTCCATGACCGTACGGGACGGGAACATGAAGGCCCGGGCGATGTGGGCGCAGAATTCGACGGAAATGCCCACGCAAATAATAAGGTTGACCAAGGAGACGGCGTTTAGGGAGACATTGAAGACGGACATGGCCCCCATGATGTCGATGACGCTCATGACGACCGTCACGGTCACCACGGCCGAGGTGAGCACCGAGCCCAGGAGCAGCGAAGCAATGACGAAGATGATGCCGATCGCGGCGCACAACAGACCCGCCGTGAGCGAGACAATGGTGAGATACTGGTCAAAGAAGATGTAAAAGACGCTGTACGGGAAAACATCTGCGCCCGTCCTCTCCGTGATGTCGGATGCGATGCGGCGAGCAGCTGAGTACGCCTTGATGAAATCGCTTTGGCTCCGGAGCGGCGTGTGCGCGGATCGGAAGTGGGTAGCCTGGACTTTGGTGTTTTCATCATCGATGATGACCGCTTCTCCGTACGCGGCCTGGCCGCCCAGCGGGCAGTTGTCATCCGCCGCAGATGTGAGGAACTTGTGCAGATAGTGAAGAAACTCTCCGTCCTCTGGCATTCCCGAGAGCGTAATATTCCACGCAGGGGTTCGGTTCGCGAAGCACGGCGATCCATTCTCGACGCAGCATTGGTCGTAGACGGGGTTGAGCCACCGCAGGAAATCGTCGATCCAGCTGGCCGTCGGGGACGAAATGTACGAAACATCAGGGCGCTGCCTCTCGAGCTCCAGGGTGCTGGTCAGGGAGAGATCTTGGCACGTGGTAAACCTCGAGCACAGCTCTTGCTGTTGCCGCCGTTGCGACGCGTCCACTCCCCGCGTGACAAAGTACACGGGCGGCCCGGTCTCCAGGTAGTCGTACAAGTCGTTGAAGTAGGGGATGAGATAGGAGCCGTCCGGTATGGCCACGCGCTGATCGAGCCCGAGCTGCATCTTGGGCAGCAGGGCCAGCGCGGCGGCAAAGACACCCAGGAAGACGGTGACGACGCCCAGCTTGACCTTTTTGCCGAGTAGACGAGGGGTATACGTGTTCTTGATGAAGACTTGCAACAGGCTCTCCTCGTCGACGTGAGCCCCGCCCCGTCCGCCCGAGCCGAAGCCGTTGCTGCCGTCCAGGTGCATGCGGGCCTTGGTCACCTGCCACCACGGCCAGAGCTCACAGCGGTGATCCTCGACCCGCATCTGGTTGAGGGCCAAGAACGACACAAACATGGTCATCTGGAGCACGGCGTTGACGAGCACGGCGCCGGCAGCGTACGCCGCAAAGTTTCGGACGGCAGGCATGCCGACCGCCGCTCCCAGGGCGAATGCCACCGTCTCCGTCAAGGCCGAGAAGAGAATCGACGGGCCCATGCGGCCAAGTGCCCTTGCGATTCGCTCCTCGACCATTTGGTCGGGACAGCTGGCATTGACTCTCTCCAGCTCGTGCACAATGAGGAAGATGTTGTCGACGCCGACAGCCAAGACGATGAAGGGTATCACCTCGACAATGATGAGGGTGGCCTTGAGGCCGACCCAAGAAAAGAAGCCGATGGAGGCGGCTATGGACATGAGGACAATGAGAATCCCCACGAGGCCGAGCGTCACCTTGGACTCGACGAGCAGCAAGGCCGGGTTGCGGAACATGTGCTTGAGAGGCGTGCCCAGCGCCATGCACGCGTATATGAACATGACGACGTAGCTGATGACGACAATCTTGGCATCGGTGTTTGTCGACTTGTTGAGTTCCTGCTCCAGGCTGATCTCGGTGGTAAAGGACAGGCGGAGCCCTCGCTTCTCTGCCTCGGCCTGGACCTCGAGCAAGCGGTCGCGGAGGGCGTTCTCCCAGTCAATGGCTCGGGCCAAGGCGCCGGTGCCCTCTCGAGCGTTATTGACGACCCAGGTGACGGTGATTGCCCGGGCGTCGGCCACGTCAGAGCCGTATCCCCCCAATATCATGTTTGGTTCAATGGGCTGGCCAAACTTGGGGCGGCAGCCGACCGGGGACTCGGCGCAGCTCCGCAGCTGCTCCTTCCAGGAGCTCTGAGAGAAGCCACCCTTGGCCCACCAGTACGCCGAGACGGACTGGACGACGCAAGCGTCGTTGATCGGCTTGAAGCACAGGTCTTGGAGGTTGTTCCCAAATGTCGGGCTCACGATATTCTCGACGCTCTGCTCCACCTCAGTCCACCACTTGAGGGTCTCGTAGCTCAGGACAGGGCCGGGCCCGGTGGGTTGTGTGTCGTTGACAAGGAAGACCTTTTCGGCACGGTAGAAGGGGCCAAAGTGGGAATCGAAATAAGCCTTTTCTTGGGCAGCGGCCGAGGTTGGGCTCACCCAGAGTCGCGCGGGCTCCCGCTCCAAGTCGAATCTGAACCAGCCAGCGCTCAGGATCGCAACGATCAAGAGGCTGGTGCCGATGGTGAGGCCGGGAAAGCGGGCCGCGGTGTGGCCAAGTTTGTTAAAGGCCTTGTCGCACTTATCGTTGAGCCAATAGCGCTTGGTAGGGCGGTCGCGCATCGCCTCGGTCAAAACCGGGCCGCCCTCATCCTCGTCGTCGCTATGAGAGGATTCGTGGAGGAGCCTCGTTCTTTCAACGCGGTGCTGCGCATACCGTTTCCAAGCAACGTGGCCGAAGATGAAGGCTGCCAAGGCGGAGACGAGAACGCAGTAGGTGAAGATGGAGGCGAAAGACAGACAAGGCAGGACCCCGACCTTGCACGAGCCGGCCTCGTGGACGGCAGGAAGCTTGGGACACACCTGGGGACAGTCAACACAGACGCAGCGGTAGTCGGGGTCCGAGCCGTTGCACATCTTTGGGTGCATGTCCAGTGGGCCCATGCCAGGCTGGCTGTACGTGTCCGGGAAGTTGATCTGGAAGGGAGATCCAAGGAAGGGCTTGGCGTCGCCCAAGAACTTGAGCATTTGGTGATAGTCCTTGGCGCCGCCGCCAATCAAGTCCATGGCTCTGCTGTTGGCGCCGCCAAACTTGACCTCTTTGCAGCTGTCATAGAAGCCGGAGCCGTACTCGTCGGATACCAGGTGGTCGAGCTCGGTGACGAGCTGCTTGCCATTTTTGTCGGCGGCTTCAGTGATGTTGACGAAGAGGGACTGGTCGGGAGAGCAGGTAAAGGTGCAGAACAGGTTGAAGAAGTTGTATTTGCAAGCCGGGCACGAGCCGATGAGGGTGCTCGGCGTGCCGAGTTCGGACTTGAGCGCTTTGACCTGGCGACCAGTTAGTGCCCGGGTCGGCAGATGATGCCCTCAACAGTGTCAAGATACCTGATTCAATGTGCAGCAGACGGAGCGGTCGCTCCAGTCGGCCCCGCACAAGTCGACGAGCTCCTTTCGAAGCTCGGCGTCGGGGTCCTTTGCAAGCCCGTTGTCGACGCATGGCAGCTCCTTGCCAAACAAGCTCTTCTTGCCGCAGTGGTCTCTGAAGGCGCACCGTCCCGCTTCATGTTTGGGCGTGTAGGGGTCGGCGGCGGCGACAAGACCGGCGACCAGCAGAGACGCCGGCCCGAGCAGAGGCGAGACCCGATGACGCATCTCGTCGGCTGGGGGCCTTTGGGGGCCGCGACGAGGCAATGGCGCAAAGGCTGCCTAATCAGGATCCTAGTTCCTCGTAGCAGCCAAGCGGGAGGGCGAGGTCGAGTGTCGAAGAGGGAACTGGGGAGTCGGGGATGGCGAGTGACGATGGATGGATGGATGGCCGTGATGTCTGGAGCGGAGTTGGAAGCATTGTGAGGCACTGGCCCGGGCGTAGCGCCCGCTGCACATACTGTAGTGCAGTAGCTGGCTGGAGCTCTACCTTGGTACGGAGTTGGGTGCCTACCCGGTACCTGGATGGACTCGGCTTCTTGGTGACGACAGGTGCCTCAGGTAAGTACCTAGTACCTTGTCTGATCTGGCGGACGATAACATGTTAGTAAGCCGCCGACTGGGGTGGTAGCAAGCAAGCAGGCAAGCAAGCAAACCCGGGCACAGCGACCTTGGGCTCTCGTTTTTTTCACGGCAGCGCTTGACAGCGTTGACGGTGCTGGGTCTCGCAGCTTTGTAAACAACCGTTCTGCTATACGCCCACGACGGTGTGTTGGTAGGTAGACAAAGGACTATTTTGCAGCACGGGTGTACGTATATAGTGGCGAAGCTTGTGCCTACACCTATAGTTCTGTACTGTGCAGTAATGGTTGATGTTAGCACAGTACAGACACAGTACGAACACGTGCTTCGGACATGATTTCTTCCGCAGGTGGACCCGCGTCATAGAAAGACGCGGCAATTTCATTCATCGCGTCAAGGCATCGTCAAGTGCTTTTCTCAGCAGCCTAAACTCACTGGCCGCAAGAGACGGCAACCAGGACAAGCGTCAAGCAGGCCACTGAAAAAAAAAAGCAGACTGTCAAAAGGCTCACTCTCGTTGCACGTGCTCTGTATGACACTGCTGTGAAGCACGAGAATCTGCGCTACACGTGATCAATCAATCAATCCCACGGGCTGGTTGAAGCGCGTCGGCGCTCGTTGCCCATCCCATAGTTCACCAGGCAACCCACCCCTTCTCTTCACCGTCACGCGCCTGGTAAATAGCAACGGAACATCGTCGTCGTCCAGACTTCTGCCCACGCCGTTGCAGTCCCAAGCCCGACGCAACGCATCACGACGTGCCCGGCCAGTCAGGCCAGTCAGCCTTCGTTGGATAATGCCTACGGCCAAGAGTCACCCAGTCCCTCACTACTTGCAAGTCCATGGCCCCCGTATACCCCCCTGGCAGCGACGGTATGGCTGGTGAAGCCGAGCCGGACCTCGTTCGGCACTTGGTGGTAGGTTGCCTGAATCCCCGGCCCAGGAATCAGCGTCAAACTCGGAGACGGGTCCCTGCATCGCGTATCGAAAACCTCAAGGCGACGGCTTGCTGACTCCAAATGGCAGGACTCGTTCCACACGCTCCTGGATGAGGCGCTCATAGTCGCCATAGCCAACGACTATAACCTCCAGGACCCAGCCGCCTACGACGCGGCCTTTGACACGCTTCGGGACCTCTCGCAGAACGTTCCCGCGGAGGAGGCCACTGGCTTCAACCCCAGCGGTATCCCCGTCCTCGACGAGGAGAGCGACGAAACCAAGGATCAGTCGGGTACCTCGACAAGCAACAGCCGCTCGGCATCCCGAGACCATGTGACGGAGCCTTCGAGCGCGGATGCCTCGCCGTCTGCCGCTGCCGAGTCCCACCCCGACATTCCGCGCCTCACTTCCTTCGACAATGAAAGCGAAGAGTCTAAGATACTCGCGCTGAAATCGATGTTCGCAGAGCTGAGCACGTATGACGTTTCCCATTCCCTCAAGAAAGCAAAGGGAAAATTCCAAGGCGCTTTGGATGACCTGCTCAACAAACAGTATTTGAAGTCGACAGGTCAGGAGGTCAAGGGAATCGATGGCTTCTTCAAAGACGACGACGAGCCGGTGTCGAAGAGCAGGCGCCGGAAGAGGAAGAAGAAGCAGAGGAACGGGACGGGTCCGGATACAAGCCTCTCTCAGGACGAATCACTTGGCCGTAATGATGGTGAGCCACTTGATTTCTGCCAGGCTCTCATCGTTGATGCTAACCTCGTGGTCGTTTGCAGGACAGGATGAGATGGACTTCATCGCTGAAAGGTTTGGCATCCGCTCCAACGAAGTGTCGGACATTTATCACAAGGCCCAGCGCTCGAGCGGCGCGACCGTCGTTGAACTTCTCAATCAGTACATCTCCCACGGCGTCGAGTCCAAGGATGAAAAGGGCAAGCAACACGCCGACAGCCTCGCGCGCAAGTATCGACACGTCCCCGGCAAGTACATGCCGACCATTGTTCACGTCGCTGGCTCCATCCCCCAGTTTGCGGACGATCTGGCGGCTCTACTTGACAAGCACTTCTCCAAACAGTCCAAGGGCCACAAGCTAGACATCGACTATCGGCTGACGCCGCTGCCTGAAGGGGAGATTGATGGAGGCGGATGGCAGGTGGCGACCAGGGCGTCGGCGAGGAAGTCGCGGGCAGGCCCAAAGGACCTAGGCCAAGCCTTGGAGACGGCAAACAGGCTTCACCAGGCCACGAGAGACACGCTGGAGACTGCGGCACAGCTCCACCGCAGAGGGGCGGCGAACCCGCTATACAGGCAAGCAGCAGGCTTCTATACTGACCGCGCGCGGGACCAGGCCAGACAGGCGCAGGAAGCAACCTCGGCCGCCGCCGACGTGCTGGTGGAGTCGCAGACGACGACCAGCTCCGTCGACTTGCACGGCGTCCTAGTCCACGACGGCGTCCGCATTGCGCGGCAGAAGACGCAAGGCTGGTGGAACGGCCTGGGCGAGTTCAAAGCCCGCAAGGCCAAGGAGGACGGCTTCACCGTCATCACCGGGCTCGGCCGCCACAGCGCCGGCGGTGTCTCGCACATGCGCCAGGCCGTGGCCGCCGCTCTGCTGCAGGACGGGTGGAAGCTGCAGGTCGAGACTGGCAAGTTTGTCATCAGCGGTCGACGCTGATGGGCCGAGGGCCAGTCTAGGTGAGATCTGATGGTTGGAGAGCTGATATTGGAATCTCATGGAGGCGGGGAGGAATGTCGACTGATTGATACCTTGTATAGCCTGCCGCATTCATGTCTTCATATAAGAGGCTCGACTCCTCTTTCATAGCAAGGAGACAAGACAGCAATGCATGTTCGTGTATACACCTGCGTACGGAGACGAAGACTGCAGGATTCTGGCCGTCAAGGCCGTCGCTTCAAAGACGCTCACTCAAGCAGCCGTCGCCCCTCGGAGCCGTTGCCGACACCGATCCCAGACCGTCAAGCCGGTGAGAACCGTGCTGCAGACCATGGCGATGCCAACAAGCCCGCCGTCGACCTTGACCCATCCAAGCCTCGACGCGGGGATCACCATGTCCAGCGAGTCGGCGACCATCTTCGAGCCCAGGGCGCCCGCCTTGGCATTGATTCCGTCAGCCCCTGCCCTCCGCTGTTGCTCCTTGTGCTGGCGCGCCTGCTCCTCCGCCCGGACTTTCCCGTCTTTGCCCTCCTTTGCCTCGCCCTCGGCAGCAGCTCCCTGACCGCCGTCGAGCGCGGCACCAAAGCCCTCACCCGACGGTGGTACGGGCCGGTAGGCCAGCAACGCAAGCATCTTGGCGCCAGAGCCCAGCGCCGAGGCGTAGAGCGCGACGAGCCACAGCACCTGAGCCTCCTGGTCCAGCCTCGCCGCCTCAACGGGCCCAAACAGAGTCAGGCCGCCGCGCGCAAGGTCCAGCAGCGTGACCGACTCCATGAGGCCGAACATGCCAAAGGCAGACTGCGCCAGCACGCCGAGCCAGGCCTCGACGCCCTTGTCGCGCGAGGTGAAGAGCGTCCAGCTGGACTGGAAGTTGCCGAGGAACCAGAAGAGGCGGATGGTGCGCCGCGCCAGGTTGAGCTGGTTCTGAAGTTGGAGCAGCGAGGCTGCCGTCGAGACGATGTCGACGACGGCGGACGGCGAGGATGAGGAGGAAGAGGCAAGGGTGACGAGGTTGGCGAGAAGCGATGGGTAGGATGTCAGGACGAGGAGGGCGGCCTGGAGGAGGCGGAGGAGGCGCTCGAGGCCAACTGCCGGGCTGGTTAGATGGTTGAAGCTTCCATGATGAAGACGAGTCCTCAGTCCTCTGCAGTACTGCCGTCAAGCCTCACAGGCGCCATGACTGACCAGGCGGCGGCAAACGTGTCACCACCACCCGCACGGCAGCCCGCCTTCAGCCCAAGCCGTGTCACGATGGGAGGAAAGGAAGACGAGGCGCAAATATGGTGGACAAAACGGATGAAAAGGGGGGGGGGGGGGGTCCCACCTATATCCGTCCCGAAAGCAACGAATTGCTCCAACATGCCCGCCATGGTGGGGGCCTCTCCGATTGATGATGGCGACAAGGTCGAGGATTTGGACAGCGGACGAGCAGGTAGATGTCACCAACGTATGTTGCCTTTGTCCTCGTCAAGATCGCGGTGACGGCAAATGGGCGGCAGGCGTCTGGATGATGCGAGGTGTTGTTCCAGGATAGAGAGAGGGCCGAGGCGACCTACCAAAACTGCATGACACGGCTCTGGCGCGCGCACGTCCCGCGAGCCTCCAGCCCACTGCAGCCACCGAAGACCGGGACATGACGAGCAGCAAAAAAACCCTGGCCAAGCAGACACGCATTCAGGGCAAATCATGGCGCAATTTGAAACAAAATTGGAATGAATAAAAGACTAGATGGATACAATACAAGTCTGTACGTCGGCTCTCCGTGGGCCGTACGCAGGTGCAGCAGAGCCTCGAGCCCCAAGCTTACGCTTCAAAGCGCCAACAAACTCCCCTCCGTTTTGTCTACATGAAGCGACACCCGTCTCATGAAGCGACACCCGTCTCCCTCACTGACCGGGGGAAATCAGCTTCCCCTCGGCCTTGGCCCCGTGCTCCCAGCCACCGGCCAGCGCCGAGCCGCCCGATTGCTTCGCAAAGTTCTGCATCCTCGCCTCCAGCTCAGGCCGGAAGTGGCGGATGAGACCCTGAATGGGCCAGGCAAAGGCTTCTCCCAAGGCTAGTAGTCACCACGCAGTCAGTCTCGGTCCATGGTAGAGGCAGTCGGCGCTGGTCAGTGATGCTTACCACAAATGGTGTGACCTTCAACCTGCTTTGTCAGTTCCTGCAGCATGTCAATCTCCCGCTCCCGCCCTTGGCCCCTCTCGAATCGTGACATGATTTGCTCCGTCCACTTGCTGCCCTCTCGGCAGGGCGTGCACTGGCCACAACTCTCGTGGCGGTAAAAGTGGCTCAACCGGGCAATGGCGCGCACAACGTCGGTGCTCTTGTCCATGACAATGACGGCTGCCGTTCCCAGACCAGACTGGCTGTCCTTGAGGGCGTCAAAGTCCATCAGCTGGTCGTCGCAGATGTGCTTGGGCAGAATCGGGGTCGACGAGCCTCCGGGGATGACGGCCAGCAAGTTGTCCCACCCGCCGCGCACGCCGCCGCAGTGCTTGTCGATGAGCTCGCGCATGGAAATGGACATTTCCTCCTCGACGGTGCAGGGGTTGTTGACATGGCCAGAGATGCAAAACAGCTTGGTGCCCTGATTCCGGTCGCGACCGAAGCCCGCGAACCAGCTTCCGCCGCGGCGGCAGATGGTGGGGGCCACGGCTATCGTCTCGACGTTGGCCACGGTCGAGGGGCATCCGAACAGGCCTACGGCGGCGGGGAAGGGGGGCTTGAGACGCGGCTTTCCGGGCTTACCCTCGAGCGACTCGATGAGGGACGTCTCCTCGCCGCAGACATAGGCGCCGGCACCGCGGTGGACGAAGACGTCAAAGTCGTAGCCGGACCCGCATGCGTTCTTTCCTATCAGCCCGTCCTTGTAGGCCTCGTTGATTGCATTTTGGAGAACGGCGGCTTCGTGGACAAACTCGCCGCGGATGTAGATGTAGGCGGCCGTCGCATTCATGGCCCGGCCGGCGACGAGGCAGCCCTCGATGAGCTTGTGTGGGTCCTTGCGCATAATCTCTCGGTCCTTGCAGGTGCCGGGCTCGCCTTCGTCGGCGTTGACGACGAGATATCGGGGCTTGGTGTCCTTGTCCCAGTCCTTGAAGTTCATAAAAGACTGCAACGTGTGAGTTGAGTGGCAAGACTAGGGCAACAGGCGCCGCCGCAGGGCAGACGTACCCATTTCAGGCCCGAGGGGAAGCCGGCGCCACCTCGTCCTCGCAGGCCCGAGGCCTTGACCTCGCCAATGATCCAGTCATGGCCCTTGAGGATAATCTCCTTGGTCTTGTGCCAGTCGCCCATCTTCTTTGCGCTCTGCAGATCGGCAGGGTATCGGCCGTAGAGGTTCTGGAAGATGCGGTCCTGGTCCTTGAGGCCTCCGTAGGAGCGCTTGGGGGTGCCATCCTGAACCGTGGCCAGGCCCCTCACGGCGGTCCGCGAAAGGCCGACTGCCTTGCTCGGCGCCGCTCTCGTGGACAGCATTGTGTTCGGGGTCCTCCGGGCGGCGGGTTTATGTGGCGGGCGGGCAGTGTTTGGGGGCACAGGTCGTGGGGGTGCCGTACAGGAAGGGCGAGATTTGACCTTGAGGAGGTGGGTGATGCGCAAGGCGGATGTAAGCGTCACGGAATTGCCCTCGTCGTGGTTGGCCAATCCAGAGGGCACCATGGCGACTTGGTAGTCACTATGTACATGGTGGGGGCATGTATTTTTGCGCCCCTCAGCAAGTACTGTACATACCTACTGACCAACAACAAGCCGCCTGCTTGGTGACGGCCGGTCCCCAGCACCAACGCTAAACCCTCATCCGAGTAGCCGAGCCCTTCCTGCTGCTCCCGCCAACGAGCCCGTCAACACACTCACCCATCTCGAAGCCCGCCGCAGGCTTCTCATGGCCATGTCAGCCAAGCGGCACTCGATCCTCCCCGCCATCGACCGCAGCGGTCCCAAGCCACCCGTAAACTTCTCGTCGTCGCTCACAATCTCCGACAACGCCATCCTCCAAGGCACCCACTCCATCACCATGCAGACCGAGACTGTGATCCATCCTCGCGCGAGATTCGAGTCCCATCTAGGCAGCATCCTCATCGGTCGTCGTTGCATAATCCACGAGCGAGCCCACATCGGAGCCCGTCCTGACGACATGGCGGGGGCGAAGCCCGGCGGCGTCATCTTTGGGGATTACGTCGTCGTCGAAGTCGGCTCCAGGATCGAGGCCGGGGACACAGAGATTGGCGAGGGAAGCACAGTGCAAGTCGGTAGCAGAATTGGCAGTGGCGCCAAGATTGGCAAGGTACGGCGGCCGTATGTTCACGAGAACTCTCAAACAAACATTCTAACCGATGATGCAGCATTGCACAATCTCGCACATGTCGAAAATCCCCCCGGGAGAGGTGGTGCCCGACTTCACCACCGTCTACTCCAATGGCCTACGTCGAACAGACAAGCGTGGCGTGGGCGATTTGCGAAAGCATGGCCTGGTCAAGCAAATCGCGGTACTAAAGAAGATGATTCCCAGCAACCCGGAAAAGTTTAAATGACTGCTCACGCTTCGACATCTTCATTATATCCAACGTCTTGGACTGTGACGAGATGAAATCCAGTTCAACGCCATCGAGCCCTACACACAGCTGCATCCTAGTGGCTCATAGCATCTTCAAAGAGCATTCGCAGCTGATCCTTTTCGGCCTCGAGCTCCGTGGAGAGTCCTGGAGCCAGCATTAATACGCGCGCCTGCGGAATCGTTCCCTCGACAAGGTCGTCGATATGCTCAGATCCGAATCCTAGCTCTTTCAGCCCCTTTGGTTGGTCGCCGAGCTCGGCAAGGAACTTGGTCAGGGCCTCGGCCAAGACTTCGCCTGCGCTCTCCTTCTTCACGTTGGAGATGTCGACGCCGAATACCTCGGCCGCCTGAAGATGCCGCTCCGGGTTGGATGCCGCCGTGAACCTAAACACGGCTGGGGCCGAAACCGCCACGGAGACGCCATGCGGGATCAAAGGGGCCTCCACGTCGTACCCTGCGTGCTTGTATCCCGGGTTCTGGCCGGAAATGGGATAAGACATGCCTAACAGTATCCAAATGAGCTTCAGTCTTCAGCGGCATTCAGAGACTACTATACCGTGACATAGATGTACGCCTGCATTGCCAAAGCCAACGCCGGCAAGAGTAGCGGCGAGCAGCATCTCACTCTGCGCCTCAAAGTCGTCCGGATCCCTGATGGCACGGAGCAGATACTTGACGGTGCTGCGAAGGGCGTGGAAGGAAAAGACGTCGGATATGGGGTTCGCACCCTGGTACGCGGGTCGCATGATGGGGTTCCGTGGTCGAGGCGTTCTCTCGTTGAAGGGAATGGCGGTCCAGGATTCGAGAGAGTGGCAGAGGACGTCGAGGCCGGAGCTGGCCTTGACGGCAGCGGGCATTGTTCTCGTGTTGATGGGATCACAGATGCCGAGTGTGGGCTTCAGGTTGCGGTGCGCCACGCCCGTCTTGGCCCGCTTCGATACGAGGTCGAAGATGGCGGTTCCGGTCGTCTCGCTGCCTGTGCCGGCTGTCGTGGGGACGGCGATGAGGGGCTTGAGGGGCTTGTCGATGGGACGTCCCTTTCCGAGAGGGGCGTTTACAAAATCGAGAAAGTCGGCGTCGGGGTAGGCCGAGTAGAGGTTCATGAGCTTGGCCGTGTCGATGACAGAGCCGCCGCCGACGGCGAGGAAGGCATCGGGCTGGTAGGGCCTTGCCCACTCGATGGCTTCCTTGATGCTTGGGCGGCGGAAGAAGCAGGCGTCAGCAGCGGTCGGCAAGACAGGCTAGCAGGTGACATACGAGCTGTCCTTGGGCTCTATGCGCACGTTTGAATAGACGTCGAAGTTGATGCCCTCGCTGGAGAGTCCCTGGCGGACCTGCTTCATGGCGTCGAGCTTGTCGACGGTGGAGTCGGTGACGACGCAGACTCGCTTAGAGCCCATGTTCTTGAAGTCCATGCCGACCTCGCGCGTGACGCCCGGGCCGAAGCGGATGGACGAGGCAGCCATCTCAAAGGCATACTCTTTGAGCTCGTGGTTGCCGATGGAGTTGGCATAGCGGCGCGCGCCCGACCCGGCAGTGCGCGGGATGAGGCTCGGGGGCGACTGGTGGTATCCCGGCGTGGAGTGGCATGGGCACGTCGGCGGATGAGTGTACTGGATGGTGCGGAGCAGGCTGGAGGCTCGCTTGGCCGCCTGTCCGGATGAAGGGGTCGGTTAGAGGGATTTGGGTCGCGAGCCGCGGGAGGAGCGGAGGAGGACAAAGGGCAGCAGTGGAGGGGGAAACATTACATTGGGAATGGCTCTGACGGGGGCTACCATGTTGGCAGGACTCTTGCGACTGCTCTGTAACGGGCCGTCGTCGACGGGCGAGTAGGCATTGGGGTGGGGAGGGGGCGGTGTTGAACGAAGGAGGTTCCGAGGCGCTCGTCTGTATCCGTACCTCCAAAGAGTTCGGGGAGCTCTACAGCCATTACGTAGCGTAGGGCGGACCACGTACCGACCGCTAAGCCTCGGGCGTCGGCAAAACAGCACCGAAGTGGAAAGGTGGCTTTATACGGATACTCCGTAATACTGGTTCTCCCAAGAACTACCAGTACAGCACTGTAGGCAAAGCGTTGCACTCGCAAAGCGCCGAAGTCGATTCAGCGAGACCACACCCCGACCGTGCACGTAGAGGCGACAACGAACAAATGGGGCACCCCCCCCCGCAGCGAAGCTGGGGATCTACAACGGGGCCCCGCCCTCCGGCATCCAGAAGGAGGCGGGAAGCAGTTTCTCACTCGGCGACGTCCTAGATCCCGTGAGTGCTCGGGATTGAACTCGTCGCACATCATCAAATGCAGTTGTGAGGGCCTTTTGCGTGCCGAGGAAAAGGCTCGGGCGCAAGGTTAGCACGGAGAGAAAGGAAAGGCATACATACATGAGCATTTCGGCATGGCTCTACTCGGAGAATCACAGTCAGGTCGGTAAGGGGAGGCACAAGTCGATATTGAAGGCGGCAGCCTCTGGCTCTCACTGTCGTGCGTCACCTGGTAGGCATGTATGTACATATATGTATTCGTACAGTGGGTATATACATTATGTATGTGCATATGTCCGTATTCGTAACATGGCTATAGATCTGGGGCCACCATGCCCGAGTTGGAAGGTAAAGTTCAATCCAGACATGAAGCAGCAAACACACCATTCGCCAGTGCCTTGCATACATGTGTACATACATCTTCTCAACCGTTTCTCAGTGCCCCCTTTCCCAAGCCGGTTTCGAATGCCTCGGTCAGCGCACGGAAGTGACATGCCTGCCGGCAATGTCTTTGGCCTCGGATCGTTTGACTTGGCCAGCGCGCTTCATCCACCTGCAGAATCAGGCGAGGCTTACTGCTTGCTTGCCTGCCGTTTCCTCAAAGGGGCAATTACTTGTCAGCCCTCCAGTACATCATCCTTTGTTGGCCCGCGCGAGTCATTCAAGGGGATCCTCATTTGTCGCAATAGCAGCCCGATCCGGGACGGCGGAAAATCGCACGAGGCCCCGAACTCAAACTAGACGGCACTCGGCCTGTTGCCCTTGGCCTCGTTACGGTTAAAGAAGGGCGACGCTTGGAATCAACAGAGGCAGGCTGACGTGACACAGCATCTCAAGCCGTGCTGCATGTGTGTAAAACGAAAACGACATGACACGGAGGGCGCGCCGAGGACGCACCCCGCGGCAACCGCCCAAAGAGATGTTTGGCATACACCACGATGAGATATATATGCGTATAAATATGCCGTTTACTCCTCGCCTTTTGGCCCTGACAGACGGTGCCAGACAGCGACCTCTATAGCCACTCTTCGTCGCGCCCCCTTTTCACCTCTTCGAAATGCCACAGCCGACCCAAAGGCAGTCGGCACGCGGCCGCGTCCGCCAGGTTCTGCCCAAGCTATATCTTGGAAAGTGGCCTACGGGGCCCCTCAACTCCATCACCGACGTGCCGGGAGTCTTGGCGCACACGCTGTCGGTGCAGCCCGATGCCGACGGCCAGGTCAACACCGGCGTCACCACCATCCTGCCGAGAAAGGACTGGTTCAAGTACTCGAGCTTCGCCGGCGTCTTCCGCTTCAACGGCTGTGGCGAGATGACGGGCGTCCACTGGATCAACGAGACGGGCGTCCTCTGCTCGCCCATTGTCATCACCGCCACCTCGTCGGTGGGCGAGGGCTATCGCGGCGTCACCGAGTACTTTTACGACCATTATCGCAACCCGAATGGCGACGTCGACCTCTTCATGTTCCCCGTCGTCGCCGAGACCTACGATGGCTTCCTCAGCGACCCAGGCCGCTTTGCCGTCACCCCCCAGCACGTCATGGAGGCCATCGACAAGGCCTCAGCCGATGCGGTGCCCGAGGGCAATACGGGGGGCGGCACCGGCATGATCTGCCACCGCTGGAAGGGAGGCACCGGCTCCAGCAGCCGCACCATCCAGGGATACGATGTCGACGGCAAAGAGGTCACTTACACCGTCGGCGCCCTGGTCCAGGCCAACTACGGGACCAAGGACAACCTCCGCATCGGCGGCATCCCCGTCGGAAAGATCCTCGAGGACCAGCAAGGCCCCGAAGCCAACGGCAACGGCGCGGCGCGAGAGCCTCGCAAGGACGGCAGCATCATCATCGTCCTCGCCACCGACGCGCCCCTCTTGCCCACCCAGCTCCAGAGACTGGCCACGCGAGCAACGGTCGGCCTGGCCAAGGTGGGCGGCTACGGGAACAACAACTCGGGCGACATCTTCCTCGCCTTCTCCACCGGCAACAAGCTGCCCTTCCAGATCATGTCGCCGGACACGCCCGGGTCCAGCATCGACCCCGAATACCCCCAGGCCCGGGCCGTGCAGATGACCGACAACGACACCATCAACCGCCTGTTCGAGGCCTCGGCAGACGCGGTGGAGGAGTCCATCTATAACTCCATGTTCATGGCCAACACCATGACGGGCTTCAAGGGCAGGACTGTCGAGGCGCTGGATCTGGGCAAGGTCAAGGAGATTGTCGAGCAGCGGCTGTGACGACGAATATGCATGAGGAAATCTGTCAAACCAATGGCAAACCAGAATTAGATGCCGGAGCGATGAAATAAACCAAAAAATAAAATAAAATATTTAAGAAGAAAAACTTATATACGAGGAAACTTTTTGAGTTAATAAAGCAGGGCGAGTCGGCATCTTTCGTCCGCCAACATTCCAACAGACCGTCTCACACCAACCAACCTCATCGTAATGCATCCACCCCAACCGAGCAACTCTACTTTGCGCCCTGCCAGTAGATAGCGCCGTACCTTCTCCGTGATTGACTAAAGAGACTTCTGGACCAACGCTTCCGATTCTGCCTTCCAACGGTGGATAGCTGCATGTGCTGCCTCTAGGCTCACCAATGAACGATCCCCCCGGTGCTTCACGTTGATGACGATGACGAGGTACATACCAGCTGTATGTACTCTGCACGCGAAGCACGCCGTACGGGGTACAGGGAGAGACACCCCGCCGCCAGCCACTGCACCAAGCCCAAAGGCCATTCATCAGCCCGACCTCAGGGGCCGGATGGAAGACCTACCGGGCACACATGTATCTACAGTTACAGCTCTAACGCATGGTTAGGTAGGTGGTACAAAGTAGGTACCGAGTAGCGATCCGGGTGCATGAGCTGAGTGAGGAGGGCCAGCCAGCTACTACCTGCCTGGGGGTACCTAGGTTCCTGTACGAAACAGCGCCCCCAAGCCTCCGAATGAGGCGCCTCCTCACCTGACGGACGCAAGTACCTCACTCCCTTACCAAGTACCCAGGTACCTACCTATCAAGTAGTACCTCAGATTTCTACCCACCAGCCCACCTACCTTTGATCAAAACCTCGCGGCCTCCTCCTGACGGCATTGCTCTGTAGCCTTGTCGATACCCTCGCCGACACCCGACCGTCGACGACACCCTCGTCCTCCAGGCGCACCCGACCCCCGCCTGCGCCTTGCCAAACGATGAACCAGCTGCATCCTCCCACGCCCGACTGACTCGACTCTCCTTCATGAGCCCCCGTAGGCTACGCTCAGATGGACCGCGCAAATGGAGCCGGACTAAGCCCGGCCGCCTCGCGGGCGGAGCGATTCGAGGATGAGAAGCGCCGCATCATCGAAAGTTGCTTCAACAAGAAGGAGGACGATGGCTCGTGTGAGTCAACCCTTGATTTGGTCATGGACGCCGCCCAGCTGGTCTCAACCCGCCTGGTGGAGAGAGCAAGGGGCTGTGCCGGTTCACGCGGGACAGGAAGACGGAGAACAAGCAAACAGAAGCTGACCTTGCCTCCCCGCAGTGCTCGAGACCTACATCACTCACATTCGAATCACCGAGTATGCCTCCCACCCGTCGTCGCCACCCCCGCCCCAGGCACGAGCCTCCGACTCCGAAAAGCCCCGGGTCATCATCGTCGCCGTCCGCCGGTCTGGTCGAGTGCGTATGCACAAGTCAAAGGAAAACGCCAGCGGCACCTTTTCCATTGGAAAGTCGTGGAATCTCGACGACCTATCCCACATCGAGTCTTTCACCGGCCCTCAGGTCAACCCCAACTACCGCGAGTGGGCGGGTGATACCGGCTTCCTCGTAACCCTTGGAAAGCCCTATTTCTGGCATGCTCAGACGGATAAGGAAAAGAAGTTCTTCATTGCCAGCTTAATCAAGATCTATGGCAAGTATACGGGGGGTAAGCTTCCTGACCTGGCCGGCTTCGATCCAAAGGAGCTGGATCAAGTCCTTGGGGCAGGCCGCCGCCATCCTGCTGCCAATTCGAGGTCGCCCATCGCCGAGATGGCTCCTAATCACCAAAGCATTTCGTCAGGGGCGTCGGCAGCTCCTTCGCCGTCGACAATACTTCCCCCGTCCAACTCCAGCACTCCCGAGCCGACGCGGTTTCAGAATCTCCCCCCCGCAGTTCGACCTCCCCTAAACGGCGGCGGCTCTCCTGCCGCAAGCTCCGATTCTATTACCTCGAGAGAACGACCACCGGCGCCACGGTGGACAGCTCAGAACAACAGGAGCCAGGACTCGGTGGCCAATTCATTTGCGACCAGGAGCGATGATGCAAGCCTCCCGCCTCGCTCCCGCAATGGGATGGGCGGCCCTGGCACATATGGAAGATTTGGCGACTCAAGGGAACCTCCAGAGCTGCCTCAAGACAAGTCCGCCCCGCACCTGGAAGAAAGACCCCCTCCGGAGAGGCGACGTCCGCCTATGGATCCGTCTCGCCCCCAGGATCGGGATCTTGTACCACCGCCCCTTGTGAGCCCCAACGCCAGGAGAGAGCCCGTTCCACCGCCTCCGCGGAGCACAGACCGAGTTTCTTCCAGGAAAAACACCGGCCCAGGAGCTGCAGCCTTGCCCAGTGGGCTGAAGGGTCGCGACGCCCCAGCACCACTGGATACGAGCGTGGCAGCGGAGCCTACTCTACCGGATCGCGCAGCGGATACGTCGATGCCCACTACACCCGCCATCGACACTACGCCCCCTTTAGAGACATCCCCCGGGCAAGACCATGCCGAGGACGAGTCGCGCCCTGGCCTGGGGCCTATGATCAGGGCCAAGAAATCCAAAGGAGACCTCGCCGGCGCCCTCTGGAAAGCCGCGTCTGCGGCAGCTGCCTTTCGTCCACGCCCTGGCGGTGCGGGCGATCGCCTGCGGCAGCCACAGGGCAAGGGGGGCGTCGGACCCGACGGCATTACCGGCGTCGTCCCGGCGCCGCCTCGACCGGCTTCGCGAGGTATGATGTCCGCGACTCCCGATGGCGCAAGACCAGACGACAATGACTCCAACGTCCCCGAAGTCAAAGTTACAGCATCGAACACCAGCTTGCCGGCAACCGCCGATACATCGCTCAAGGAGGAGAAGAAGAAAAAGGAAGAGCCTGGGAAGGAGGAACCTCGACGATCAGTAGTCGCCGGCAACGACGTCAAATATCTTCAGTCTCTCGGCATCGATTCGAGTGTGTTGGACGACAGGAGCGAAGAGTTTGGAAAGTGGCTAGACTACTTTGGCTGGGTCCCTGGGCAGCAGATGCGCTCCCAAAGCATGGACGAGGTTAGGGCGGACATTGAGCGAGAGCTCAATAAGGCGCAAGCCGGGGGCTGGCTTGCTCGCTTCCAAGACGAGGATGAGAGGGTGGACGCCATCAAGCAAGGCATCGATCTGGCCATCTCAGAGTGCGAGGAGATGGACAACCTACTCACCCTCTACGCGGTTGAGCTCTCGGTAAGACGGATGCTCATTGCTGACGGGACTTTTACTGATGACTCGCACAGACACTTTCGGATGACATTGCATACATTGAGGCCCAAGGCCAAGGCCTTCAAGTGCAGACGGCCAACCAGAAGCTACTCAAGAAGGAGCTTGAATCTCTTTTGGAGACCTGCGCCATCACTTCCAACGATCTTGAGGCGCTACGAATGGCTCCCTTGGAGAACACGCGCGGGCTGGAAGACGTTGAGTTTGCCCTCGTGACCCTCTTCAAAGCCATGATCAAAATTGATCCAACACTTGGTGGTCGCGAAGTCGCACCAACCGCGGATGCTACCATGGACTCGGAGCGGGCCCTCGGGCTCAACAGCGACTATGGCAACATGAGGATCGTGCAGGAAAAGAAGGAGATGTACCTGCAGGAGAGTTCCTACTTTATGCGGCGGCTCATCGAATTCATGGCCAGGCAGTTCGACGAGGCTTTCACCGAGACGAAGCGTTCTCTGGAAGGCGCCCTGTCCAAAAAGGGTGACTCGTCAAACTACGACGCCGGAAGGGATCTGCTCTGGAAGTACAGTCCCTTGATGCTTTACGCCCGAGACGTCGACCTGGACAACTGGAACCGACTCCTTCAGATATACCAAGACAAGGGCAGTCCGCTCTACAAGAGCCAGGTTCAAAACGTCGTGGCTGTTCTGCGCAGGAATGCTCGAAAACCAACAGGCGAGGAATCGGAGCTGCTCTTTTCGTCCCAGGTCGAAAAGCAACAAGAGGGCGTGGCGACGACTGCCCGCAAACTGACTGTTAAGAGAAGCCAGACGCTCGCCAGGGCCCTGCGTTCGCCGCTGGCGGACGGTGGCAGCCGGACAAACGTGGACAAGGCGGGCGCTGATGGCGGATGTCACTCATACGAGGTCTTTTGCAGCGTCTTGGACGATGTCTTGCCGCTGGTTGAGGTGGAGCAGAACTTTGTCATCGACTTCTTCCATGCCACGACGCTGGAGCAAGTTGACTTCCCCGACACCGTTGCCGCGCGCGCTCCTCGGGATCGCCGTGGGGGAGATCTGAGGCGGCACCGTCTGATGGAACCCGACCGAGATTTGGCTCGGCGCGTAACACGCTCGATGGAGGTCATCTTTGCCTTCCTCGAATCGGAGCTGCAGAGGCTGATGGAATGGGTCGTTGGGCAAGATGCCTTGTAAGTGCCACACACAAGTTCTCCTTCGCCGGGGCGGCGACTGACCGAAAGCATAGACAAGGGGTTGGCGTACTCGCCGTTCTGGAGAAGAAGCTGTCCGAGATGGGTCAGTCCAACCAAGACTATGTGAACACGCTCTTGCAGAAGTTGCACGGCCTGCTCGATGGACGATTCCGAAAGTTTGTCGACGAACAGATCCGAGCAATCGAGGAGACCAAGGTCAAGGTCAACAAGCGCAGAGGCGTCATCTCCTTCATTCGCGTCTTTCCCGCATTCGCGGGCGCCATTGAGAACATGCTCGTCGGCATGGATGCGAACCTGGGGTTGCGGCGCACCGTGGATCGCGAGTACGATCGTATACTAAAGTCCATGTTCGACTCGTTGATGGTGATTGCCCGGGAGCATCCGGCGGTGGGCGTCACGAGTGGAGCCGCGGATCCGGAAGACAAGGAGGCGCTCAACTTTCACATTCTACTCATCGAGAACATGAATCACTTTCTCGAGGAAACGGACACGCGCGGCCTCGAGCTGCTTGAAGAGTGGAAGGAGCAGGCTAACACGGAGTACCACGAGCACATGGGCCTCTACATCAACGCGGTGATGCGCAGGCCGCTGGGCAAGCTCCTGGACCAGCTGGAGAACATCGAGGCGCAGCTACAGACGGGCAAGTCGGCCGAGGCGATAGCGCGGCAGCCGTCGAACAGCAAGGCCATCTTCAATAAAGTGCTGAGCTACTACGACTCCAAGGAGGTCCGCAAGGGCATCGAGGCGCTGCGCAAGCGCGTGGAGAAGCACTTTGGCGACGCCGACGACCCGGCGCTAAGCCGCGGCCTGGTGCTCAAGGTGACGAGGGAATGCGAGCTCTTCTACAACGAGGTGGAGAGTAGGATAGGACGCGTGACGACGGATGTCTACGGAGGCGAGGTGCCGTTTGAATGGCCCAGGGCAGATGTCAAGGCGGCCTTTCGATGAGATGGGGTGCTCGATGGAACTGGGCGATTTTATGGACTGTGTTCCGAACCTGGCATCTTGAAGATGTGTGTGTGTGTGTGTGTGTGTTTGCTCGTTTCAACTGTCATTCTCCCTCTCAACGGACATTGTACAGTGGGGGGCCTTTTGGCGTGCGCTCAGGGGGGCGGGCGAGGGCGGCAGCAGCAAGAGCGCGACGGCGCTTCTGTACACTATCACGGCCGAGCGTCTACGGCAGCCATGAAGAGAAGCGATTGCGGAGCTGTGGCTACAGGAATCCGAGGTGGCAATGATGATGATGCTGTCGCTTCAGTGAGCCATCTTTGCGTGGGATGAATGAATTGTCTGCGAAGAAGACAAGCTTTGGACGTCTCGCATCTGCATTGGTGGTTGCGGCTTGTCGTGTTTGATATGTGGCGAGGTCGCGAGAAGCGGTCAATACGAGTATATGAGTATGTACATATGCATGTAGCTCAGCTGACCCCCCCCATCCGACCATAGCCCCACTTTGGTCCTCAATACTCAGCACGTCAGGTCTTGGAAAGGGGCGACTGATTATATAAGCCGCCACGCTCTATATGCAAGCGCGCCACTTAACGCGACACGCGACACCTCAACGGCTTGAACCACCCATCTCGTCCGACAGCTCAACATCTGATGAACCAGTACAGCTTTCTGTACGCCTCGACAACAGTCAGTGTCGGCACCGGGCATCTCAAACTTGGCCCGTGGCTTGGGGCCCAATGGCCCCCGAGACGCGCTCCCGCGGCGTCGCTCCGCCAAGCCGAGTCTATCACTCGTCGCCCGTACTGCAGCAGGTCCAGTTCCCCTCGCGGCGCAAGAAGATCCAGACCTACGGGCGGCAAACGTCGAGCCGCTTGCGCCAGCAGACTCTCACCCAGATAGACTTTGTATCCAGCTTCGATGACGATGACGACGGCGTTATTGTCCTAACGGACAGCGAGGAGGAGGGGCGCGACAAGGAGAATAGGGACCCGGGGCCGCCCATCCGAGAAAGCGTGAAGAGAGATGAGGAGAGACGGGCAATAAATGAGAATGTGGAGGAGCACGAGGATGCGGAGCCGGCTCCGTCGCGGCGGGGAGTCGGCAGTGGGAGCAAGAGGCCGGTGCCGTGCTCGACCAACAAGGGGAGCAAAAGCAAGCGGAGACGCACGCTGGGTGACGAGAAGGATACCAAAGGGGCTGAAGACGATCAAAGCTCGAGGCGGAGGACCATGGGCGACTCGCCGGCCGCGTCCAAGTTCCACACCCAGACCTTGACACAGTTTCTCGGCCACCGCTCTCTCATCGCCGACTCGGACGACGATCAGGACGACGGATTTCTTGACTGGCTGGGCGGACCGGGCAGTCCCAGCCTCGGGCGCGGCAAGACTGCCAGTCGGCCCTCATCTTCGCACAACGCTCGCTCTGCCGCACCTGCGTCCGGCCGAGGTGCATCGCCATCGGCCCAGTCCCGGGAGGAGTCCGTCATCCCGCAGACCCCCGTCAAGCGCGCTCCCGCCATCCGCTTTGCCGTGTCCCCCGAGGTGTCTGCCGGGCTCGCTTCCAGGATGCAGCGCTACGGGCCCCCGGATATGCTCACCTCTCCGCTAAAGAACCGCTCGTCGCCCGCTGCGCCGCTGCCGCTTGAGCTGACGGGTACGCCTCGACGGCTGGAAGCGACGCCAACGCGGCGTCAACAGGCGCGGAGGACGCCAGCCAAGTCTCGTCGAGGGACGCCGTCCCCAGAGAAGAAGGCGCCATTTCCGAAAGGTTCTGGAAAGGGCATTCAGGAGATTCCTGACTCGGACGACGAGGACGGTGTTTTTGAGCGGGAGAGCGAGCAAGACGATGACGACGCGAGGGACCATGATGACGACCACTGTTACGGCGCGGGAGCGGAGACGCAGCTCGCCATGCATGCACTGGCTTCCAGCGACGAGGAGTTGCTACACGACAAACCGTGTCCGGACGCAACATCGACACAAGCTCTCCAGCCGCAGCGGGCCTCGAGCCCGGCTCCAGAAGCCGCCGGCTCCATCACCTCGATCCTGTCCGAGCCGACATCGCCAGGAGCGCAGCCCGCTCTCGCGCCTCTGCGCTCATCCAAGCCCAAGCCCCAGCCTGGCAAACCCATCCGCAAGCCTCTCTACCACCCGCCATCGTCCCCGCTCCAAAGCCAGCCTCTCGAGTCCCAGCGCGTGCCCATATCCATCCTGCAGTCCCTGCCGCCGCACACGCCCCGGTCCGACATCCTGCTCCCCGTCGACGCCCCCTCGCTCGCGGCCCTGCTCGGCGGCCACCGGGTCCACATGCACGCGCCCTTCAAGATCCCTGAACAGGTGGTGCGCTTCTGGCTCTTTGACGGCGCCCTGCTTCGCTATATGGCCTGCATCGAGCCACCCGCCGACAGTTCGCGGGACGCCGACGGCAACCATGGCTGGCGGTACTACGTCAAGCAGGTGTACGAGCTCAATAACCCCGTCGAGGACGACGACATGCGCGAGGAGGGATGGCTGGACGGCCCCGTGGCCAAGTACGTCTACCTTCCGCCCGCCGTGGTCGGGCAGCTGCTCTGGAACCTCCGACATGCACTCTTCGGGGACGCCCAGGACGGCGCCCAGTCTGACGACGGGCTTCCTCGGCGGCGGCAGCGACGACTCGCCAAGGGCGAGACGCCGGCTGCAGACAACACCATGACTGTTTCTCAGCAGGTCGCCGCCCAGATCCACAGCGACATTGCCCACTCGACCCAGTTCATCCCCTCGACCCAGGATGACGACGACGATGGCGTCGACGAGGCAGAGGAGCCGCTTTCTCCCGTTCTTTTGCCACGCCAACCTCCCTCGTCATCAAACACCAACGCCGCCGCCGCTGCTGCTACCTCTGTCACCACCACCATGACCACTTCTCCTCATCTTCCTCCCCCTCCTCCACCTCCCGCCCGCCCGTCCACCAAGCCCCTCCCCCGCCTCTCGCAGGCAACCACGGCATCGCAGCCGTCGACGCCCGAGCGGCACCACCACCACTCCTCGCTCGCCAGCGCCAGCGGGCTCGCCCTGCTCGGCCATGGCAACAACAGCGCCGCCCCCCCGTCGTCCTCGCTCCCGTCAGCCCCCGCCTCGCAGCTCCTGTCCAGGAGCCAGCTGCTGCCCGAGAGCCTCGTCCGCGACCACAGCCCGCCCCCGGCCCCCGAGATCTGGGACTCGGACGATGATGATGCCCCGCTGTGA